>RJWJ010000250.1:0-24401 GCA_004363605.1 Indri indri
TTGAATGAACTATGAGTGAAAGAAGCTATGACTGAGCTTACTACTTTGCAGTCTTAAGAAAATCATTTCAGCAAGGCTGCCTGCCGTAGTTTAAGCAGCACTGCATTGGACACAAATTAGGTTCTCTGGGAGGATCATAATCCCTTTGGACAAGCAGGTTTCATTTTTTTCCCTAGATAAGTAATTTACTAATTGGCATCCCAGTGACTTCAAAGATCTTTGTATCTCTCAAGGTGGCTGTCTCATACTTGGGGAGTAATTCATCATCTACTATATTTAAAATATTAATGAATTCTGGGCTCTTCTAAATAAATGTACACATGAACCCTCACTCTATAAAATCCTGTGCCCTTCTATAGCTTTTAATAGCTTAAGTAAGATAGAACCAATCTGTGAATAGCACTTAAAATGACTCTATGAATATTTTGGAAACTGTTATATATAATTGTAAACATGCATTCATATTTCAGAGTCTGTGATTACTATAAGGTGCTAACTTTGGATGATCAAGGCAGCTTCTACGGCTGGCAAGAATTAGCGCCTATGAGTGTCTAATCCAAATGGCTGGAAGGTTAGGTTTTCCTTCACAGAACACATTGCTGTAGGCCTAACTCCCACCTTTCTGGGCTTTCTACTGACTCTAGCACCACGTACCCAGTTACCTCCAGAGCAGCACTTTTGGACAACACGGCCCAGTCTTTCTATTCACAGCTGATCAATCCAGGCATAAGCACCTGGTCTAGGCCAACCTTTCCTGAGAACCTATCCCAACACCTAAGCTAACCTCAGCCAATCAGAATCCCTTCCTTAGATCTTAGTAATTGCAGTGGAAAAGGAGAGACAGTCTCTCTGCCACTGGCTAAAGCTGAAATGTGGATAGGTCATGATTTCCACCAAAAAGGGAAACGAAGTCTCAGAAACAATCAAGATTCAAGTGGACAAAGAGAAGCAGAGACAAAGCAAGGAGGGCACTTAACTCCCTGTTCAGTGTTTCTGATGTTCAGCTGCATATCAGATGGTTCGATTATTTCAACATTTACTTGAATTCCAAAAGCCTACACATTTCCTCATTTGTTAGTTTGATTTATGTTATTTGAAACAAAAAGTCTTAAAAAAAATATCCTGCTAATATAAACATGGCCAAAGCTGTTAAAACTTTTTTTTTTTTTTTTTGAGACAGAATTTTCCTCCATCGCTCCAGGTAGAGTACAGTGGCATCATCATAGCTCACTGAAACCTCCAACTCCTGGGCTCAAGTGATCCTCCTGCCTCAGCCTCCCAAGTAGCTGGGACTGCAGGTGCATGTCACCACCACACCTGGCTAATTTTTCTATTTTTATAGAGACAGGTTTTGCTCTTGCTCAGGCTGGTCTTGAACTCCTGAGCTCAAGTGATCCTCCCACTTCGGCCTTCCAGAGTGCTAGGATTACAGGTGTGAGCCACCATGCTGGGCCTGTTAAAACTTAAGAGTTTAAAATTAATCTAGCTACAAAAGGTTAATAAATACCTTTATAATGAATAGTTGCTTGGTAACTGATTTGTTGGGTAAACTCTGAATTTTTTTCAATGTCTACTCTTACAGTGGGCCTACGTGGGGCCCTTGGCCTTGGGGCCTACTTGGCCTACCTTACAGTGGGTCTACTCTTACAGTGGGCCTACATCATTAGAGGGCCAGGAAAGGGATGACGGTACAAGTGTAGCCCTACTTAAACAAAGCAAATAATCCACATATGTTGTTATGCTGTCTCTTGGGAATACATTATTTAAAATTATTGCTGCATTCTAAACAGACCATCTCAGAGGGATAATTACTTTTTGATGACTGGATCAATACTTTTGTTGTTATTCTTTATTACTTGAGTGACTGGATCTAAGGCCAGAGGAGAAACTCAGGTCAATCCTCTGGACCGACTATAATCTAGCAGGAAGATCAATGTGTATACCTGTGAGCCCAGGGAGGGGAGTGGGGCCAGGGAAACACAATCCTTAGTGTGCTAACTTAATTTTAAATTTCTCAATGAGAAAAGCCATCCTTATCTATGGCTCTTCTATTGCAGCATTTTAAAAACTGCCTTGCAGGTACAAAGTATAACTCATTTTACATCTGGTTTATTGAATAACTT
Organism: Indri indri; assembly: GCA_004363605.1. Taxonomy (NCBI): domain Eukaryota; kingdom Metazoa; phylum Chordata; class Mammalia; order Primates; family Indriidae; genus Indri; species Indri indri. The sequence goes on from RJWJ010000250.1 coordinate 2,124, forward strand.
CATGAATTACGACCCTACCATGTACACAGCCAATGGTAAGAGCAGTTTGTCCATTCTGTCCAGGAGGGGTAATATCTCAAGCTTGTAAGAGAGAGAGATGAGGAGGCTAGAGAAGTGGAAAGGGGTTTTTCTGTGGCAGAACAAAAGGAAATGTCCACGTTATGGGCATGTGGGTACATTTAAGTGTCCAGCATCCAGAAGCCACCAATATGGAATCTGTGATCATTTTATTCTTTCTGGCAGCCTCTGGGCCCAGATCCACATCCCACTCATTGCTGGGAGACAACCTTAAATCGTCTTTTTAAAGCACATGATTCAATGTAAGTTTATTACAGCCTTTCCAACAAGAACAACAAAGGATGCTAAGCAATATAAAAAAATAAAGCATTTTGCCAGAGTGACTGCTTAGTCTTAACCTATCAAAATAAATGTCTTTCAAACAACTTAGAAGCATCATTTGCATGAAAGTAATGTGTTAACTACAAATGGGACTTATTAATTAATTAAAGCTTATCACAGAGCATCTTTTCTGAGTGATATTTTGTTGGATGTTAGTTTGAGTTACAACTGAAAGTGATAAAATAATCTTTGAACATTTCCTTTTATTCTAACATATTACTATTCTCCCTGGTCTTTTCCTATCAGCTCTCAGGCTTATTAGAATGTGGCATGAGGGAGAGTCCAGCTGAGTGGCTAAGAGCACTGCCAGACAACCTGGGTGTGAAACTTGGCTCTGCCACTAAGCAGGTGCAAGACTTTGCACGTTAGGTCACACTTCTGTGACTCAGTTTCTTCCTCTGTAAACTGGGGATAATATTAGCACCCACTTATTAGTGAAGTAGTGTAGATTAAACAAGTCAATATATATAAAGCATTGTAAGCATTATTTAAATAATGGTTATTTTTATCTCTCTGTAGCATGGAACACTAGAAACTTTACAGGCTTTGAAGTCATAAGCCCATTTCTGCCACCATAAACTGTATGATGTACGTTACTCAACCTCTTTGAACCTCAGTTTCTTTATAAGTAAAATGGGGGTAAACATGCCTATGCCTTGTTGGACTGGTATGAGGACTGTGTAAGATAATGTGTAAAACATCTTGGCAAACACTTCAAACTGGGTTGATGAGAATATCACGCTCGCTCCAGCTGCACAATGTACACAGATTCTGCCACAATGTCCTCTCTAAGAGTGAGAACCAATGTCTCGGGATGGACAAGAGTGTTCTTGAGGGGGTGAATGATAACTGAGAGCAAAACCATCTTGAAGGGTGCAGTTCTGGAGCCACGGTAATATTTATACCCATGCCTCCCACAGGCAGACAGAAACAATAAAAATCAGCCAAGTGTTGGCAGAGACTTACACTTTACCCTGGGCTCTCCTTGGAGAAAGAGCTCTTGCTCAATCTACTTTGGGGGCTGGAGCATCAAGGAGAGAGAGGAGGCTACAGTGGCCGTGGGCAGCCCCTGGTGATAATGCACAAGGGAGCCTGTCACCTGCCAGTCTGGGAGTTCCATAGACCTGGCTGCCTCCCCACAAAGCCTTTCCTGGCTTCTTTCTCAAGGCAAGAGGAGGGCAGCCCCTGCTTAGGCCACCCCACCCCCATCTAGCAGCACCTCTGAGCAGGAAGTCAGGGCTCTTGGGCTCCCCATCAGACTCCCTGCCTAAAGCACACACTGGAGCCGGCAACTGCCTGAGAAGCCAGTAAAATTTTAATGCACTCTGTAGTGCGGTCATGTCATACTCGGTTATGGCAAATAATCCCAGATGCCTGCAGAGGTAAAATGGAGCTGTAATGTGCTTGCCTCCTAACCCGAGCTGACAGCAATGATGTACGACTACCATTAGCGGAAAATATCACTTCAACTAACCCATGATCCAGCTCCGCTCAGGGTCACATTATCCATGAGGAACAAATTACACTCCCAAAGTAAATACAAATTTTCTACACAAAATGGGTACAAAAAAAGGGAAGGGGGCGATCCATTCCCTTCGCCAGCACACTGCTGAGTGACACAGATGATAAAGGACAGGACAAATCATTGGCTGACAGAGCGCTGTGCTGTAATCAGCTCAGCCGGCATGCGCTCCAGCCGATAAGCACTATATTCCCCCCTTGGTGGCAAATACATAATCTTTAACATGGACATGGCTGCTTCAGATATTCACTACCATTTGGGCTGCAGAACACTCCATGCGGCATATGCTGTGGCCTCGATGAACCCAGAGGTCCTCTCTAAGGGTGAGAATCAATGTCTCGGGATGGATAAGAGTGTTCTTGAGGGGGTGAATGATAACTGAGAGCAAAACCATCTTGGAGGGTGCAGTTCTGGAGCCATGGTAATATTTATACTTTCTCCTACATGCTGCTCATGAGGAGAAAACAGTCTGCAGAGACCACATGGGATGCAAGAGGCTCTGGGCTGGAAGCTCAGAAATCTCTCTGTTCCAGGCCCAGCTCTTCCTCATACTACTTGGGTCATGGATGCAAGTCCCTTTTCCTTTCTGGGGCTTAGATAATCAAGAAAGCAACTTCCAGGTATAACACGAATATTTATGGAGCACCTACTATGTGTCAGGTACCTGCTAGATATGGGGTACTTACTGGGAGCCTATGATTTAATAAAATATTAAGTGCTTACATCTATATAAACACTCAAATGAAGTCTGAGTTCTGTGTCCAAATATGACTCATGCTTAGTCCACTGGTTGGTATAGCCTGCATCCCTAACTAATCATGGTGCTCCACAAGGCTGACTTTGCCACTCATCTGTAAGAGTTAAAATATATACCGTGTAAATAGCTCTTCCCTTCTCACCTTGGATAACTGCTTCCCAGGCAAAAAAAAGAAAAAGAAAAAAAAAAAGTCACACTTCAGAAGAGCCTATATATTTAAGCTGTCAGTTCATTCAAATTGTATTCACTCAGTGTTTACTGAATGACTGCCATGTTTTAAATTTTTAGAAACTAATGGAGTTGTTTGGGTGGGGGTCAGAGTGGATGGATAAGTAGGATCGAGGTCTCTTGTAGCACAAGGAGGGTGAGGCACAGAAAGGAAGATAGCAAGAGGTCTCAAGTGGTACTTCTAGGTATATCCCAACTCACCCTGACATATAGGCAGCAGCAAGACATGGTTCTAAAGGCCCAGACCCTGGAATCTTAAGACACAGCTTACATCTCAGCTCCATCACTGAAGTTTCATTTTCTTTATTTGTAAAATGATGACACCTGCTTCAGAAGATAAAGACCTTGAAAAGACCTAACATGGAGTTTGGCACGTTGCAGATGATCAACAATGTTGTATATGAGGATCCATATAGATTCCTACAATAAATATTTGATCAGATCACATAAAATGATGTTTGTAAAAGTGTTTTAAATAATACAATGTTCTCTTCAATGTGAAGTGGTGCTTCTTCTTATTATTAGTTACTTTTATTGACCCTAATTTCATTTCTTCACTGGCCCAAGAAATTAGTAGCATCTGTATTTTTGGACCAAGAAATTAGGGAGTTGAAGTTGAAAAACCACTAAGTACCAGAAAGAAAAGATGAAGCCCAAACTCAGCCCCTTGGGTACTATAACCACCAGGAGTTCCTGGTCAGTCTTTATTTCAAAGACTCCATTCATGGTCTCCATAAACTTGGCAGATCATGAATCAAGCTGAGTTTGGAACAACAAAGGAGAAAGCTCCTTCTGGTTTTTCAGGAGACTGAGGATGTCATGCAGGTCTATAGCTAGCACTGCTCAACATGATCCTCATGAAAACTAACAGGGAAAAGCTCTATGATGTACAGAAGGGGGCCAATTTGACTTTCCCAGCTGTAACTCTGATTACAAAAGAAAAAAGAAAAGTCCACTTATCCTTTACATTTTGGGACTTCCTGAAGTCACAAAAGTACAAAGTTTGGATAATTACTAACACATCCTAATATAGACATTTTATTATATTTATCACCCTAGAATGGCACAGTTATGAAGAGCATTCACAAACAAATACATATGTGCATGACCAAAATGAAATTCTTATATCTTCGCTGAGGACCAAACCCTTCTCAATCCTAATACAGAATAAGACAGACTCTTCTGACAACAAAAGAGCATCTCAGGCTCTACTCCATTAGAAGCTAAGAGCATAAAGCATGTTGTTAAAGGCCACCGCCAGTACAAATGCCTCTGCTAATGACCTCCTGGTATCAGGTGGCTCAGGGTTCATGGCCAATTTCATGAGGCTGACAGTTATCACCTTCACCAAATTCCTTCTTGGCTTTGTGACCTTCCCTCCTGGTAAGCCATAAAATCCAAGGCAATGGCTCATTCTAAAAGAAAGCAATAGGACCTTTTCTCTGGGAATGCAGAATCATGTACTCACCCCTAGATGTTTCCAGAAGTCCTTCTATAGGTCAAATAATACTCATTACCAACTGAGTGAGTTCTTGAAACACACTATGTAAGCTAGCTCTCCACCTTGTTCCCATGCTTTCCTAAATACTTACAGTAGTTGAGAAACAGAGACTCAACTAATTGCTCTACTGCCTACTGACAGGTCCATGTTGACAGTCTTAACAGGGTCATGCAACTACAATGCTCATGTTAGTCCATCAGTAGATACTTGAAAAAAATGAGTGGATATGTATGACTGAATGAATGAGCCAACAAACAGATAATGACCCTGTTTAGCCATCAGGCCTATATGTAAGCTTTCTTCAGTTAATCTAAAGAATCAACACAGATGTACCCGAGTCTGTCACTATGTTTATTCTCTTAGGAATTTGAGAGAGATGAAAGAATGGAGCCAATTCTTACATAATCTTCTTTCTACTTTGGCAAAGGGAAAATACAATCACACGTTAATTTCTCTCTGGGTTCTGTCATGCTGTTGGGGCCTGGGTAAATAACTATTTGGAAAATCAGGATAGTCAAAGCTACATCATTGAATCCAGCCTCATTTTACAGATGACAAAACTAAGGCTCATCACCATTAGGTAACTTGCCCAAGGCCACACAACTGGTTAGTGAGAAATTAGAAACCAGGTCTTCTGAGCATGCTTTTCCATTACACACCACTATGAGCAGGACATCGAGAACCTGCTCTTTCTTCTCACTATTCATTTGAAGAAATGAGTTTAGCTGAAGATGTGTGACAAATTTCTAGTAACTCCCAAGTATTTATTTTGCTGATCTACATTTAACTGAAAATCTGTACATTTATAACCTCTGCCTTTTTCAGGTGTATGGCATGGTAGTAATAAGACAAATTATTGTACATACACATTCAGTATAAGTGAAGTAATTTTTGGTGTGGCCTGAAAATGTCATGATATGAAAAGAAGAACTTTATGAGATTCTGGGTTTAAAACATTTACAGTAGAATTTAATCCAAGGATGGTATCAATAGGGATTTTGGATATATGCAGTGAAATTAAGCCAACTAGAAATATGACGGTGTTGGAAGAACAATAAAATGTCATTTTAACCCACACATATCTTGGAGGGGTAGAAGAGGTTGAGTGGACAGGCATTATGGAAATCAGGTACCCAAAATGGCAAGCTCTCGAAACTCAGCCAAGAACAGTAGAAATTGCCCAAATAAGTTAGAAAATTTATAAATGGCTTAGAAATGTTTTATGAGAAAAAACTGTAAAAGAAATACATTAGCCTGAGGAAGAGACCACATATTTGTTGGGGTCCAGGAAATATGCTGGGATTGTATGAGGTGCATTCAGGTTCAAGTACCAGTCTTCTGAACTTGGTTCACTTATCCCCTTCATTTGGAGATGAGTACCCAGGAAAGGAAATGCAAATTTAGCAGAAACTGAACACCTAATTCATGCCAAGCCCTGGGCAAAATGTTAGGGATATAAGGATGAGAACGTGGATCCTTTCTCTTTCCTTGGGCAATAGCTGTTTGCTTTGCTGCTGTAAAATTTGAAAGGGTGGAGAAAGTTCCTTTCTAGCCGCAAAATAGGACAGTACCTCCAAATTGTCTCCTGATCAGAACATGTCCTATTTCGAATCCAAAGATGGGGGTTCCACAAGCAACAATGAGGGCCTTTTGAGCTTCTGGAATGTTGCTGAGGGTGCACAAACTTTACCAAGTGTGAAACGTGGCCAATTAAGGGATGGGACTCTTCCACTATAAGCATAAGCCACATGCCCAGTCTTCAGTTTGACATCTCAGCAGTTTCTGAGTCCTTCATGAGCCAAGTGAGGCATGTGGTTTGTGTTGAGTTAGGAACATAAGCCTCTGCTGGTTTTCTTTGCTGCTTTTCTTAGAAGCTGTCCCTTTCCCACACAAGTGAAAAAAATGATCAAACACAACTTTTATCACGAATTTAAAAATGAGAATACACCAAAAAGTGTGTACATGTGGGGAGAGGGGGGGCAGGCATGGAAAACCAGTGGTACTGCATTCACAGTCGGCCAGTGTCCCAGCGGGCCGTCCCAGGCACTGGACACAGTACCAAAGCAAAGCCCAGGAACGCAGCAACCTTCTCCAGGTTCCTACTGTTAACAGCACAGAGAGAGGAAACTGCAATCAGGAGTCATATTAAAAAGCTTTATTCGAAAAAGGAAAAAGGCTCATTTCTATGAGATTGTGTATGTGGGTACTGCATGTATGTTTATACCATGTATCTACAGACAACAGGCACACACATGTAACATCTCTACAGCTTTCAAGTCTTTCTACTAAGCGGTAAACATTTAAAGAGCATTAAACATGGGGAAAGAAAATGTTTCTTTTTGACATTTGGCATAAAGCAGTGGTTCTCAAAACCAATTGTGTACCAATATTGCCTAGGAAGGTTTTTAAAAAATACAGATGCTCAGGCCTCATCTCAGACGTACTGAATCGGAACCTCTCTCCTGTGATGGGTATCCGAGAACTGACAGTTTTGCCATCCGGGAACAGCTGCTGCAGGGTCAAGGACTGTACAATTCCCTCATCACCGTTTGATCCTTCCAGGACAGCACACTTGCTCTTGGCTCCAGGTTATGCCAGGGGAAGGCCTGACATTTGGATAGGGGTTAAAAAACATTGTTCAGGACCCTTCACAATTTAACAACACTTCCATTCAGCCTGTATCAGGAAGAAGTGCCCTTGGAATACAGGCTGAGCCCCAGGTCCTGGCGAAACTCTCAGGCAGGTTCTCTAGCAGAGTTGAGTCTTCCTCTTTTCTCAAGTGATTCTCTCATTTTGTCCCAAGTAAGACTAACAAAAGCTAGTGTTTACTGAGCACTTACTACAGACCAGGCACAGTGCCAAACGTCTTCATTTAACTGTTATAAGACTATGGGTAGAGCTGTTTTCACCCCCATTTGACAGATGAGAAAACCAAGGCTTGTCCACAGCAACAAAATAGTAAGGGACAGTGTCAGAAACCAGCCAGGCCATCAGACTGAGGCCCAAATGCTTGACCACTGGGCAGTATGCCTTCCAATCAGCTCTGGCACATGGAACACACACAAAAAAGGAAGAGGGTAGGACAGAGAATTACTTTTAATCTCCACATTAACTTCATAACCAAACAGGGGGCACTTCTTAGCATAATCAGCTCCTGCCAGTGGTAGAGAAAGAGAAGAAACAAAAGAAAATACAGGCCAAATATGTGGAAATACGCATGTTGCTTCTTTGTTCTCAAGATACCAATTCATTTCAAGTGGGGGGATTGGAATAATTGCTTAATTTGGGTGATTAAGGTGCCAGGTGCTGCCTCTTTTCTTTGCTCTAACTACAATGAAGAACAATCCCACATCTAAGATAAAGAGTGTTCACAGCCTTCTCTAATTCCCCACCCAATTTTTACTCCTCACAGAAGTCCTCCAGGTTCTGTGACATTGCTGTGAAATGTATTCACATGGCTGGGAGGGGAGGCTAAGGAAGACGCTTTGCTCGGTGTCTCATCAAAGCCTTTTCCACACACAAGTGTGTCTCCTGCATTTAGGGATAGCACTGCTTTTTTAGCCCCTTTCCTAGTCATTTCCACACTAATTAGTAAGGGTATCATTTTATAAATTACAGCTTCATATCAGAGGAAAGCAGAGTTTATCTTAATTCAGTCAGCTGTGTGAAATACAGTACCCTAATTTTAGACCGCCAGTTCTGCAGATCCCTATGGAGCGAGAGAATGACAGGCCTTCCGGAGAAAAATCCCAGTGGGTTCCCTACAAGTCTCACTTTTGCCTCCAACAGCATCCCTAGTGGGGCTTGCTGAAGGGTTCCCAGGACACTGAGTGGCATCTTTTCTAGCATTAGCAATTCAGATTTGAATGCGAATCCTCCATGCAGCACATGAAAGCAGCCCTGGTTAGCTCTGGGGCTCCAAGGGGGGCACACGCAAGAGGTTCTAGTACACAGGAGGCTGACGGGGGCCAGGCTCCGACAGAGCAGAAGTCTGGGAGGATGCTGCTGAAGACAGTGATAAACACCAGACAATCTCAGTTGAAAAGGGGAAGCCTGACAGTTCTAACTACAACAGGGCCGAGCAGGCACGATGGCAATTACAGAGTCTCAAATGCTCCTGCCAGGAACCCACTGGAGAAATAGTCTGTGGCAGGGCAGGGACAGATGATGTGAGTGCTGGTTGTGGTGCAGCTTGGGAAGAAGACCTGCAGGACTGCCACAGTCAAAAGGAAGAATGACCAGGGGGGCCAAAGCAAGAAGTGCGCTGTGCATCAGAGGAGCACTTCTAATGTTCCTTCCCTTCCTGCCATGGCCACCCTCTTGGACTTGCCTATAAACACCTACGTATCTCTTTTGCTGCCCTGAAATCAACCCAAACTCACAGTGGTGGATGTGGGCTACCTTCCCAACACTCATCTTTGCTGCTTCTTGCACTTGGAGATGGAAACCCAGGTAACAATGACTTGGGAATTCAGGTTGTGGGAAAGGACCAGTTGGGGTGTTGTCAGTATGTAGGAAGCACCTTGGCCTCCAGATCCCTCTGACAACCGCAGGTGGCTTACTTCTAGAAATTACCAGAGTTATGTGATCATCTGGAATAGTGGTGTGGGACAGCCCCAGCTGGAGGTAACTGATCTGGGATGAGGCCCAGGCATTGGGATTTGTAACAGCTCCCCAGGTGATGTGGGCGAGTATCCCAGGTTGAGACCACTGATCAAGATGCTTACAAGGAATGCAAAGCTGGGCATCCTCACCACCTTTTAGCACTACTGAAGACTGGTGATGGTTCTGGAGTTCACATTTCCTTTTAAAGAAAGAATGTCTGCTCAGTTGTGAAACCCTGAATAGAGCTCATCCTCTTGGAGAAGTAGCACAGACCTAGAAAGTGAGATCAACCATCGCCTATAGATTTCCCAGAATGCCCAGAAGGTACCAGTCCCTCCCTGAGTACCAGTGACACCTGATGAATGAGATGTCAATGGCCATGTGGGAACGTGGCCTGGGGGGCTCGGGTAGCCAGTGAGCACACCTCAAACACTGAACCACTATGGCCATGCACAAGTCCCTGGCACCCACTACACACTGGCTGCCTGAGACACCAGGGGTCCAACTGCCAAGGAGCTAAGACTCCCGGGGGCTGGAGGAAGGAAGCTCCTACTTGTCAGTTAAACAAAAGAATAATCCACAGCCCCCTTTCCAGTGTGTACTTTTGCTGTCATCCAACAGCCCATTACCATGTCACAGCACAGCGCACCCTTCCATAGGTCACTTTGTTTAAAATGACATGGATAATGCACATGTCAGCAAGCTGACAGTCCTGGCCGTCCTTCAGAGATAAAAACCTCAAGGCGAGAGCCTGTTCTTATCTGGGGGACATGCATTGGTCTATCATCCAAGTCAGGCAGAACATGATTTCTCCAGAGAGCACTTTTTTCATTTCCTGATTTTAAGGAAATCAAATAACCACCATTTGTCTTCATCTGAATATGCTTGACCTGCTCAAATGATGATGTCTCGCATTTTATAACAGGCTACATATGCTGAATTCAAATTAACGACGGTACAGAACAAGAGCCTTTAGATCTCTCTTGGAGGCTGGCAGCAAAGAAGGAGGGAAAAATTCTGGGCTTGTTGGAAAGATCCCACTAAACACTAACCACAGAATTCTGAGTAAAATCCACAAGCACGTAGGAGGTGAAAGTCAAAGAAGAGGGCCCAGGACAGATACGGAAATGGGGGAGGGAGGTCTAACTCATCCTTTCAGTGCCAAGCAATACAGAAACCATGATATTCAGGTAACTCTTTTCGAAATACACAAAGCAGCAGTAAAAATGGAAAGAAATTTGGTTGGGGATTAGGAGAGCTAAAAAAAAAAAAAAAAAAAGGAAGACTAAACAATTCCTTTGTTTTAAGCACCAGAAAGCCAGTTTACCAGGTTGTGATCCAATCTTCTGGAAGCTCCAAAACTGAGCTCCTTTTCTTGATCCATGTTGAATTGGATACACAGAGGCTGGGGGCCATCAGCCTCGAAACAGAGTATGTTCCTGCAGGAAGCATTGTCCTCCTACCTGTGCATCCACCCGGATGAGAAGAGAGAAGTTCCCATCTGAGCTCCGCCGCCCATCCCTACCCATGATGAGATTCCTAGACATGCTCATTGAGATTTCTATTAAGAAGGGCAATATGTACAGAAAAGCAGGAAGAAGCTTAGAGGTCAGTAAAATGAACACAGAAATGACTTTATAAATACATACTAGCAAGTTTAATGTTCTCATCATGGATTAAAAAAAGTCAGATGGCTATTAAAATAATTTCTTCTTTTAAAATGTTTTTTGTGTCTATGAGTCATCTTCCATAAAGTGAAAACTCAGTGTCACATATACGCGATATTAAAGGACTCATTTAAAAAAAAAGAGTATCTCAAAAACTAAACATACTATATTTTATCATAGGAAATGTCACTGTGTGAATAATGCCCATTTTTGCAGAAGAGAAAAGGTACTGTCAACATGAAGCTGGCATCCCACCCTGCAGCTATGTGTAGGAGGACTATGGTGTTCATAGTGTCTCATGTTCTGTGCCCACAATGGGGGAGGGGGTCTTACCTTCTCTTCCTGGTCACTGTCGCTGTCACACTGAAAATGAAGACAAGAGAATAAGGGTTAGTACAAGGATTATGTTTTTGCTTTTGATACTCACTCTTCCCCCTTCAAAAGGGCAAGACAGATAAAAGAAATAAGAAATGTTGTCTAAGCTAGAAAGAAAGAGTTTCATTGGCTCAAGTACTAGTAACAGAATTAGATGCAAAATGCTGTTCGGATGCAAAAGGTTGTTCTGTTGATCTCATCTGATGCCTGTATTCTGTGGCCCTTCCTGGAGTCAGTCCGACAAGGTGCCCAATCACACCAGTGAGCACCCCTCCGTACAGCAGAAGGGATGCCCCTCTAGGAGTCAACCTGCCATGGGATTAAGGTGAATCAAGATCATTTAATGGAATTCAGAGCAAAATCAATTCTTAATGAAGAAATTCTACCTTCACCTAATGTAAATGGCTGTATCTCTCCTGGTGCTTTTCTAAAGGAAAACAGGTAAACCTTTGGACTTTGAAGGAAACAGAACATAATGGGCGAGGCTCACCACTGATGATGGCTGCCTTTTCCACAGTTTAGAGGCCCTGAGAATAGAAGGAACATTCCCTACAAAAAACATGCCAAAGACAAAGGGTCAGAGTAATGAATCAATCAACAGTATGAGCAAAAAAAAAAAAAAGATGCTTTAGGGCCATAGACTCACACCGTATCTAACAGATCCCAAATTCCAACTGTTGAGCTGGGTTTGGGATGACTAGAGAATGATAATTAATAATTAACCTAAAGCTTTAAGTTCTTCATTAGACATGAAAAAAATAATTAAAAACAATCAAGAATGTTTTGTTGATGAATATTCGATTAAAAATAGGGGATGTGTTTTGTTAGAGTAATTGCTCAGCAGATAAACATATCCATTCATCTACTCAACAGCCCTTGATAAGGCACTGCTAAGCTAGAAAGAAATTCAACCAAGATGTAGGCCTGGTCCTAAAGTAGCCTTCAGTTCAGCAGTAGACAAGAAGCTTGAACACCAACACTGAGCAGGGGTGTGACATGATCAGAGCTGTTTCCATTAAGATGACTCTTTCCGTGGGGTGGTGGAGAGAGTGTGCACAATGGGGAAGAAACGGGTCACAGGAAAAGCAGTTTGGCAACTATTACACTGTCTAAACAGGGTGGTGCCATGGTTTGGGAAAGGGAGAAACAGATGGCATAGCAATTCTGAGGTAGAACCACAGGATTTGACAACACACCGATACGGGAAGTAAGTAACAGGGATGATACTAGGACAATGCCAAGGTTTTTTAGTGTGGCCACCTGGACATGGGAGTTCATGTAACTACAAACAGAAACGGGAAATAAATTTGCTTGTAGAACAGCCACTGCTGGCTAGATATCCATAGCCATGTACAACTTCCTTCTCCCTAGTCTGTACCTCCTCCTGACACTCCGAGGTTAAAAAAGCCAGACATGTTCTTTCCCAATTTTTCTTGCCACTAAGGGTAGTCATAAGATCCATCTTTGGTGAATAAGATTTTGAAGTCTTCTGAGGGTTTTAGAAAAAAAAAATCTCTCTCTTAAGTAAAAAGAGAAAAGCAAGAACCACCTGCCTCTCCTTTGAACATGATTATATAAGGACATGATGTCTGGATCTGTAGCAGTCATCTTTGCAATCATTTTTAGGCAAAAAGGCTAAGTACAAAAACAAGATGGTGGGACCAAGGGAAGAAAAGTCTGACATAATTGAGCCCCTGAACCCATCTCAGAGGAGACTCCCTCTGGACTTTTTTGTTCAGAAAACATTGTTACCTTATTGTTTAGGGTACTATTAGAGTGTTTTCAATGGAAAGTAACAAAAGGCCCATCCAAATGGATATCTTGCTATCATAAGATACAATTTAGGGACTACTTCCTCTTTTCAGACTCAGCATTCTGTACCATGAGCATTTACATCACAATCTTACACACTAGAGGATTTTTACATTTTCTACTTCTTCCATTGGCTACTCAGTGCCATAGGGTTATCAGATATTTAGTGACAGTGATTTAAACAAGTACAACTACATTGTTTTCAACTAAGCTTCTGACCTCAGATTGTCTAAATTTACATTATTTTGCCTAATGAATGATTTCTCTTTTATAATGAATCAAATTTGTTGAGAAAGAAAATGGGTGAGATAAAGACTTTGAAGGCCTAGAACAACAACAGATGGATGAGGATCAGCAGTGTTCTCCTGATTTTGCAATCTCTCCATTGCCTTTAATTAAGCTCTCCTTGAAGTTCCTAAGGTCCGGGCACATTTTCAAGAGTGACAACGCATGATTCAGGAGGAGTGTGGAAGAGACAGGAGTATTTTTCCAGGCAGGCTTACTTTCCCAGATGTTCACAGCTCTCCTTGTGAGGTAATCAATGACAGCTGAAGGCGGTGGCATAGCATTTGCCCACACCCCCAAGGATCTGGTGTGTATCGGGGAGAGTGAGCGGGGAAGTTGGGAAGAACCACCACTGTGCACCCCCATCCTAACAGCGGTATGTCCCTGGGAATGGTTATTTCTATCAAAGTGTTAAGCTTCCTGCTTTCCAACAGTCCAGTTCTAATTTCAAGGTCCACTTAATTCTGCATCAAGTAATTACTGATATACCCAGAAGCACCTTGTCTCCAGAGTTAAGCATATGGTGAAGAACTGAGACCTACTGGTATCCATTATGGAAGCAGCACGGATGCCAAGCTGATTAAAAATGCTCAGGCTCCCCACATAACATGCCGGGTGAGTGACAGCTCCTCGACAAGGCCAGTCGCAGAGTCTGCCAAAACAGTCTCTGCTGCACTGGGGCCCACATGGTGCGCTGAGAAAACAGTTCCATTTCTGGTATTAAATTCCCATACTGACCCGAGGACTTTGCCGTGAGCTCAGCAGGAGCGCACCATCCAATTTACAGCTCCACTCTCTGGAGCCTCGAGTGCCAGCCCCTGGCAGAGACGAATGATGGTCAACCCCTCCAGCTCATAAATTATGCAAAGGCAATAAATGCACTCAGCAAACAGTGCCTAACGTTTGCCTAGCCTGGCTCCTAACACACTCTGTAAAAAGCCAGAAGCGCGACACATACAAGAGGTCTATTCCACTCATAAAGGGGGTTTGTTGACAACCCCAGACAGAAAGCGAGCCACAGTCCTAAGGAGTCTTTCTGCTTCACTGGCAGCGGTTTATGGGCCTGCTTTATGAAAAAGGGAGGTTGTTTTACAGAGTCAGTGTGGGTAGAATTCATGGTCTCAAATTCACATTTAATACACTATACAGCTTTCACACTCCAAGTTCAATATGTTGTGGATTTTTGACCAAATGATTCTTGGTCTTCAAAGGTTAAAAGAAGAAGTGTCTGCTCCCCAATCCCTAGATACCCACTCCAATTTATAAGAGTTCACACTGAACCACCTCCTGATTCAGGTTTATGCTCTGCATGAAGCTGGGAAATGGAAAAGGCATGTCAAATGCAGAAACAGGGTCCCTGCTGATTTGACCATTTTAAGCATTTGACATTGGGGTCCTGCTTTGGTTTATTAGCAAACAGGTTGCACACTAACTACCAGCTTGAGGTGACAGAGCACTCTTCATGACAAGATTTCAAAGCCCTTTGTGAAAAGTTGAACATATTTTCCTCCATTTTAAAAGAAATGAAAATGAACAAGTAGCCCTTTACAGCACTGACAGGTAAAAATTCTTGGTCACCCAGGCTTTAGACAAAGACATGACCTAACCCCCACAGACAACAAGGGGGAAATAGGAAGTGTGGATGCTAAGACACAGGCCTCGAATGCAGAGTTAGAAAGGGTCTAGTTCCTAACCTGAGTCCCTCCAGCCATCCCAATACAGCTACCACTCAACTTCACCTTCACCTTCTCTCCCTTACAGTTTCATAAATTAAAAGTGAACTGCTGGAGACACCATTTTTCTTTCTCAGACAAGTCCTACTCTTTAAACGACCAACCAACCCACCCTATATTTCCCCTTTTAAAAATACATAATTTATTGGATCATTTAAAAAATCACCCATAAGCCAACAATCCATAGGTAAACACTGGTTAACGCATTTGTGTAATTCTTTCCCGTCTTATCTTTTAAGGAAATATATATATATATATTCCTCTTCACCCTTCACACATACATTTTAAGAAATAAAAATGAATTCTTAGCATTTTGTAACCTGCTTTTCTTTTCATATAACATGTCAAATATTATAGTTTAATCAGTAAAATTTGCCTATAACATCACTTTAAAAAAATGGCTGCCCCCTGCAATCCATTACATGGACTGTAGCATAATCTAATTAAAAAAATTCCCTAGTGCTAAGCATTTATTAAATAGATTGTTTCAATTAAGCCTTCTGGAATTTTTCCCTTTGCACACCTTCGCCAATATTGCTCTTTCCCGGTATCTTTTCAAGGCCCTTCCTTTTATGCATATTCTTTAATGTCACTGTCTCCCCAGAGTTACATTTGTAGTTCTATTGTTTCTATGTGATTTCCAGGGGAGTCCTTAAAGATTCCCTTGGTTCCATCTACCATGCATATGCTGAGACTAAAAACCCTCCATGCCCACATTTGCCAGCTATGTAACTTTGGAAAAGTTATTTAAACTCTCTGTGCCTCAGTTTACTTACCAGTAAAATGTGGCTAATAATAGCATTTTCTAATAAGAAGGTGAGAATGAGTTCATACATGCAAACAGCTTAGACAACGCATGGTACAGACAATGCACAGACGATAAATATTTATCATCATTATGTTTCTGTTTGCTATGTGCCCCTTCCTGATGTGCTATGAATACCTCAGACTCAAGTATCCGTCTAATCTGGACTCATCTTTGCTCACTCCAAATGCCCCTCTCCCATGCTGTCCTTGGTAACAGCATCACCACAAAATCACTCCACCACGTAAGAGTCTTATCATCCTCCACTCCATTCTTGAGCAGACTCATCTTCCTCTCTTACCCCACATTATTGATTCTACTTTCTAACTCTCCATCTCCATGGCATGGCTGCTGCTTTAGTTCAGGGTTTTATTTTAGCATTACCACAGACTAACGATTGCTTTCCAGGGTCTACGGTTTCTCCGTTTTCTAATCCAAGTCCATATTAAGCAGAGTGGATTTCCTAATTTCTATTGGACGATGATGCTTCCCAAGACCATAGAAGCCTATTCACACTCTGTTTCCAACCATGACCCCACCTCCAACTTCCAACCACTCCGTCAACATGATGCCCCTAAGCTTTCTGTGGTGAAGGACCATTTGTTTTTGTTTTCTTTAACTTTCAATAAGTTGCAGACCAATACTTTTGTAAAATATAATAAAAAATGAATGTCTAGGGAAACAAAGACATATAAAATATTTAATTATTAGATTCATGAGATACAAAATTATGCTACTGAATTGCTCTACAAGTTTCCCAAAGCTTACTCTCAACTGCCATACTAATCTCATAGCAGGTTAGTTACAAACAGCTCATGGACTGGCCCTGGTCTGTGTCCACATTTTCAGTAGCACTACCCTGACACATCCCTTGCTCCAGTCACACCCAGCCACACTCAGTCATACCCTCAGGTCTTACTATCTCTGCACTTAACAATTCCCTCTGGTGGGAATTCTATTCCTTTAAGTTTCGACCTAAAAGCCTGCTCTTCACCTTCAAAACAGTTCCCTCTTTGAATCTTTCAATGCCCTTCTAGAGAGAATTAATTGCTTCTGTCTCCACTCCCTATAAAACTGCATTTCAGTTGTTTTCCACAATAGTCTTCCCTATTAGACAGTGAGCTCCATATAGGTTAAGGATGGTGCCTTGCTCATCTTTGTACCTACATGCCTTGGGATACAGTAGGTGGCAATTATATTGATAAGTCTATCTCATTCTTGAGAATTGTTCAAACCATGGTTGATTCTATATAGCATAAGCAAACTATGACTTAAAAGACATGTGATTCCAAAGACAAAGTACAGGAAACACTAATTTAACAGCTTAATGCAATGGGGATGTATGTGTGAACATACTGGGCAGGATTAAAATTGTCAGCAGAGCCTAGGGTTGGGGTCTAGAGGAAAATGTCTTCCATTAAAAGGCCCAGAAAACATGTGATTGTGATTTTATTATACTTCCTCAAAAGCAAACATTTCTCATTTTCATTTGGGAATCTCAACATCTATGTTTTAAGCCTCTGGTTCAAATTGAAATAAGTCAGGGTCTATGACGCCTCTCTGCCTCATTCAGAATGCAGAACAAGACGGAATTCCAGGTACCTCGTGATGGAATGCATTCTTAAGCAGAAAGTGGCAATCATTGAATATATCACATACAATGACATTGAGGAGGGCATTGCTCTCTATTCTGCTCAATGGACCTTGCTGGAACAGTTATTTCGTATCTCAAATCCATTTATCATTGCCACCAAAGATGTCAGGGCTGAACGCCACTGCTGAACAAAGTTATTTTATTCTTCTTTCTGCCTACAGGAAATGAGAGGAAAATGAGGGAGAACCCCAACTTGTAAACTATAGCATCTAACATCAAGTACAATTTAACTTTGCCAGCGACAAAACAAATCGATTCCCCTTTGGGGCAGGAGGCTTATCCAAGACCATAAAGACATCCCTCACCTAAAAGCAATTTCAGAAGAAGTCACCTGCAGAAAACATGGCACTTATTTTCTTATTTAAAGAAGTAGCGGCATGGTGACTACAAACAAGTCCAACATCCCCTTCCCATCTGCCTAATGCCTTGCACATGCAAAAACAGGCAGCCATTTTGTGCCACATATGGCAAATCTGGTGGTGTCTGTTTTTTATCAATCCACAAAGCCCTCGTTTCACATTGCTTACATTGTTCTCATACTGGTTTTGGACTTTAAGTGAAATTTAAAGCTATTGGGGCCCTAGAAAGAAAAAGTACATATTAATCCTGAAAATGTTTTGAGGTATTCTTACTGACTGTAAAATGATGCCATTGGCTCCTCCTCTCTATCTCAACAATAACTATGCCTGAGCAAATAAAATAGCTCAGATAAAATGAAAGCCTAATTAAAAGATTTGTGTTCCAAATAATAGTTCAAAAGAATACAGTTTCTGACAATCACATGATGAGCCCATTTGAAAATAGTATGAGGTCCACCAATCTTCAGTTGTTCAGGAGATACAACAGAGAGTAAGCTTTCAGAAGCTTTTGGAATTCTATATTGATAACCTAGTATTCCTGCACGGGGAGTTCTCAGAATCTGGCATTTTTGCAAGTTCTCAGTTTGAGTTGGCCAGAGCTCAAATAACCAATGTGATCTGAGGGGGCTAAGGGAACACTTTTTGTTTTGCCTCCAGCAGCTCTCAGATGATCACATATTTCAGTCTATCAATCATGTTAAAGTGCCTACTCTGTGCTAGGTTCATTCTGACCACTCATTAGAAGTGTAAATATACTGACAGAAATCAAGTTGTCCAAACCTGAAGTTTTAAAGCTCACAAATTAATTTTCAGTATTTTTTTCCTTTTTGTTCCTTTGAAATCCAGGTATATTTCATAACACAATATGTGTGCTGTAAATTTCCACTTAGATCATTAAAATATTGTTGGGTTTTTGGAAGCCAGGGGAGAAGTGGATATTTCACAAATCTTTGGAGAGCTCAGCTTTTTTTTTTCCCCTTGGAAGAAAGGAAGTCACGTTTTGCCAAATATAAACATACATAAACCCCAAAGATGAAATTTACTTAAAACCCACAAGCCTCGGCGGTTGCCAAACTCAGAAAAAAACGAGTTTCTTGTCCAAAGGTAAAACTGACAGTCTAGGGCCTGGTGATTTGTAAATGATCTCTTTTAGGCTTAAGCAACAGATCCTTTTCCTCTTTGTCACTGATTTACTGATTCTAAGTCATCAATAGCATTAATCCGTACCTGCCTGGGGACCTATTACAAATGACTTTGAAGACAGTGGGAAGCAAGAGTTTGTCGTGAGGCCACAGTGTTATTATCAGGGAGACATTCTCGCCTGTTCCTCAGCGGTGTTCTATTTGCGACTCCTTGTAATGCTGCAATTTCCCCTTTCTATATCATAGTTGCTTGCTGCTTTGGGTGGGGCCTAAGCCCCCAGGTTTGCTTCAACTAAAGCTTGGTTCCCTTTTGGAGACTCGTGTAAGCTAATAAAACCCAAATTTGCTGATGAGTAAAAAGGAAAAGTCTGCCATGGGTTAAAATAATACAAGAGTCTATTTTTTCCGCTGTGTTGTGATCCATAGAAATCACCCTGAGCCTTTTCCCTTTCTTCTCTGCCTGGGAAGCCAATTGCTTTGATTGCAGTGATATGAGCTAGCTAAAATGACTTGCCCTTGCTTGTGAGGCAAATGGAACATGCTAATAGAACTTATCGCATTACCCGATGCAAAAGTGCCATAGCTCATTACTTTAAGATAAAAGGATATCATTGCAGACGGCAAGCAGAATTGACTTTCTGAGGCCCGACTTGATGATGATTTAATCAACTGCTCTCTTTCACTTCTCATCTCTGTGCCTGTCGGTTTCACAGGTGCCGTTAAATGAGACACTCAGAAAGTGAGCGGAGGGAAAGAAATTGCTGTCATTACTTTTCAAGAAAGGAGGTATGCAAATTTTCGACAGAAAGATTGCGTTCATAATGGGCCTGGTAAAATACAAGGATCATGCTTGACAGGTGAGGGCAAGCCATTTGTATGTCCTTAAAGCAGAGCAACCGTCCTCGTTTAGAAATGTGCTCAGTAAGAGAAACTACAAATGAGTGGCCTGGCAGGGCCAGGCGATAGGTGGGGTGAAATCACAGAGGGTTGGTTCAAGCTGGTCTCTCTTGTAGAAACAGGGAGGGTGGCTAACACTCAGGAAGCCAAAGCCAGAAGAGCAGGTAATAGTAGCTCTCGGTCTGAACCAAAAGGCCAACACACTCTTGAAAAGACCATATTATTCTGCTTCATATATAACTGTGGAGCCAGACTGCCTGAGTTCAAACTTAATCTCTCTATGCCTCAGTTTCATCATCTGTCAAACAGGGCTTCTGACAGTATCTACCTCACAGTGTTGTCAAGAGCATTAATTGAGTTAATAAATATATAAAATAAGATATATATGTACATGTATAATAAACATAAAAATGTTTTAGAACAATGCTTGACACATAGGAAGCACTCAACGGATATTAGAAATCCTTCCTCCTCCCTTCCTCCCTCCCTCCTTCCCTTCCTTCCTTCTTTCCTTCCTTCCTTCCACAAAGACTTTCTTTTTTATTTAAGTGTGTGTGAGCCAGGAGCTGGAAATCTACCTGGCTCTAGTTTAGATAGAATAGAATCCTTCACTGATTTCATATATACAAGTCTTGCTTCCCAGGCAGGTGGTGAGCTCCTCAAAGAGCACAGTCTGGCTGCCCTTGGAATCATCACAGGGCCTAGTTCAGTCTTGAGGGCCCTCAAAGATGCTCAATAATGATTTGGTGATTTATGGATTCCTCCTCCCTCCCTCCTTCCACATATCTGTGACTGCCCTTTGAGGAATCTCTCTTAGAGAAGGAAATGCTGTCTTTAGCTGGGAATCTTAGGCGATCGCCCTGTGTCCTAGCCTAGGGAAGGAATGGTGCAGCCAGCAGAACAGTCTGGCTTGAATCACCTTCAGGAACGCAGAATGAATTTGAATAGATTAAATGATTAGAGTAGTATGAACAGAGGTGTTTTTTCATCCACTTTGCCTTCAATAGGTAATTGTTCTATTTTCTCCAACACTCAAAGTAAAAGCATCTTTCTTAAAGTGCCTGTAACTCTGAGTTCTTTTTCCCCAGGTAATGAGGCTGCTGAAAACCATTCCTCCTTCCAGACACTAAGGTTGTGAGGTACTGAAGGTAGCTCCTGCTTTCTATGCTAAGTGGCACCTACATGATTGAATTCCCTGCCAAAGGGACAATGTCCATCTCAGGAAAAGCCTGCTTCCTGAAGTGCATTTCACATCTCTGTGACACAGCTTTTTTAGGGTAGGGATCCTCCACAGCAATGATCGCAGAGTGGTTTTTTTTTCCTCCTAGACATGCCAGTCAGCAGTTGGCGTTGATTAAAAAGGAGTCCCAACAATAGCCCTGGAAGGGAAAAGCCCTCCATTTTAGAGATGAGGAGTTAAGGCTTCCCATAGCAGAGATGGTACTTGAATTCAGTTCTGTCCTCCAAAGTTCATGTGCTTAGCCAGTATAACATACCACCTCACTCTCATGCACGATACAAAGAAACTATCTGAAAAACTATTTTCTTGACTGATTGCTTGGCAGAGGGTAACGGCAAGCTGAGACTGAAAAGAGGCTGCGATGACTGTTAGCAGCAGTGAATGCAGCCGGTCGGCCTTATTTCCACTCCACAGAGGACAGCTCTCCCTTAAGAGGAAGGACCTAGCACAGCACCTGACACACGGCAAGTGCCTACTCAGTCTGAGGCTGACAGAGGTTGAAATTCTGACCCCTCCACTTAACAAACACGCAGTCTTGGGAAAGGTATTTGAAATCTTGGAGGCTTTTTTAAACCTGTAAATGGGGATGATAACCACTCCATAGGATTTTTTTCAGAATTAAATGAGTTCAAGCATGTGAAAGCAGCCAGAAAGAAATATGAATGGTTTTATTTTTTCCAAGTCTTTCCATGAAAGATATGTCATATCATACACAGTGATTTAGTAACTTAATAGTTATTTAAATGTTGGGTTGAAGTTTTGTACCATT
The DNA here is from genome assembly GCA_004363605.1 of Indri indri. Classification (NCBI taxonomy): domain Eukaryota; kingdom Metazoa; phylum Chordata; class Mammalia; order Primates; family Indriidae; genus Indri; species Indri indri. Next base: position 23,874 of record RJWJ010000250.1, read on the forward strand.
TCATAGCCAGAGATGAAATCATATTCTGTAAGGATTTCTGCTTGGGAGGTATTTAAAGACTTGATATTATGCTACACAAAAACAGAAACAGGCTGGGTGTGCTGGCTTACGTCTGTAATCCTGGCACTATGGGAGGCCAAGGCAAGAGGACAGGTTGAGGCCAGGAGTTTGAAACCAACACTGCAAGACCCAGTCTCTACAAAAAAAATTTAAAAATCAGCCGAGTGTGGTGGCATGTGCCTGTAGTGCCAGCTACTCAGGAGGCTGAGGCAACAGGATCACTTGAGCCCTGGAGTTTGAGACTGCAGGGAGCTATGATGATGCCACTGAGAGTGGGACCCTGTTTAAAAATGAACAACAAAAATAAAACCAGAGCCGGGCGCGGTGGCTCACGCCTGTAATCCTAGCACTCTGGGAGGCTGAGGCGGGCGGATTGTTTGAGCTCAGGAGTTCGAGACCAGCCTGAGCAAGAGCGAGACCCCGTCTCTACCAAAAATAGAAAGAAATTAATCGAACAACTAAATATAT
>RJWJ010000250.1:24501-29501 GCA_004363605.1 Indri indri
GAGAGTGGGACCCTGTTTAAAAATGAACAACAAAAATAAAACCAGAGCCGGGCGCGGTGGCTCACGCCTGTAATCCTAGCACTCTGGGAGGCTGAGGCGGGCGGATTGTTTGAGCTCAGGAGTTCGAGACCAGCCTGAGCAAGAGCGAGACCCCGTCTCTACCAAAAATAGAAAGAAATTAATCGAACAACTAAATATACAGAAAAAATTAGCTGGGCATGGTGGCGCATGCCTGTGGTCCCAGCTACTCGGGAGGCTGAGGCAGAAGGATTGCTTGAGCCCAGGAGTTTGAGGTTGCTGTGAGCGAGGCTGACGCCACGGCACTCACTCTAGCCAGGGCAACAAAAGCGAGACTCTGTCTCAAAAAAAAAAATAAAATAAAATAAAACCAGAAACAACAACCCAAACAAACAAAGACAGAAACTATCATTTCCTTTCAAAGAAGACAACAGGAATCTTCCTAACTAATGATTTTATTTCATTGATAAAATACCAACAAGGCAAGATACTTTAGAATTCACATTTTGAGCATTCCTTTAGGTTCCTGATGCACATTTTTGGGAGTGCATATAGTCTGAATTTATTCTTCAGTCAAATAGTCAATAACCTGTGTATAGGGACTAAAGTAAAATGTATAAATAGAAGATCTGGAGTCTAAACTTGTAAGTTATGCATAGTACAGTAATGACTGATGTGCTCTGACATCATTAAGATGTTCATTCAGATCTGAATTGGAAAAATAAGTAAACAGACAGATAGAATGAATATCAAAAACACTAGCCGGGTGTGGTGGCTCACACCTGTAATTCCAGCACTTCGGGGCTGAGGTGGGAGGATTGTTGGGGTCCAGGAGTTTCAGCCCAGTCAAAGCAACATAGCAAGACCCTTGTTTTTACAAAAAATTTAAAAAATTAGCTGGGTGTAGTGGCATGTGCCTGTAGTTCCACTCTCTCTGGAGGCTGAGGCAGGAGGATCACTTGAGCCTAGGAGTTTGAAGCTACAGTGAGCTATGATGACACCACTGCACTCTAGCCTGAGTGACAGAACAAGATCCTGTCACCAAACAAACAAATAAAAAAATTGAAATCAAGTGATTATTGGTGCAACTAGGAAGCCAGCCACTTTGGAATTTGTCCAGAGATTCTGACCAGTCAGAATTAGTAGATACTTGGATAGCCCTTCGCATGGAAATTATTTATATACAGGGCTGATTTAACGATTCAGCTAGCAAAATCAGCTAACACAGTAACCTTGTGAAGAGATAAAACTTCCCAGATGTAACTGCAAAAATAGGGATCAGTTGAGGGAATGTAACTAAAGTGCCTGGCATTTAGTAGGTACTTAAGAGTTCAACAGACTACTCTTTCCCTTTTGGGACACATGGAAATGTCTGTTTCCTCTTCCATATAAAAGCTTTCCAGGGCTCTGCCTTCTCTGGCTGTATTGTAGCTGTTGGTTTCTAGCACCTCCAATACTGTTGGTCAGTTTCCCTGAATATATCTCAGACTTTGCTCATATCCTGCTCCACCTGAATCTCGCACCTGGTAGATGCTCAGTAAATATATGTGAAAGAATGAATTAATAAATTAAAATAGCAAAATACCTGAGAGAAGGTATCATGGAAAATGTTCAACTGAGGAGATCAGGAAATGTACAGTGGTTGATGGAAAGTGGTAGGTGTCTGAACGCGTCTATGAGAAAGACATGGACATAGTTTTGAGACAAAAGTATATCCTAAGAAGATAGTAATAATACCATACACTTGGAGAAATCAGATAGATTTTAAGGTTACTCTTTTAAGAAAATCAGGAACCTCAAAATCCTAAAATTTTCTTTTTACATTTGACCCAGTTCAAGCCAAATAAAGCAGGAAAAGGGAAAATGGTGCTCTCATATTGCTAAGACATAATGCCCACATTATCAACTTCTCACAACCAGACCTTTTTTTTTTCTTTTTCTTTTTTTTAAACACATGCAAGCAGTAAAAAGCCTGGCTAGAAGAAAATAAATATGGCTTGAGGCAATGGAAGGTGGTTCGAGAAGATCCAAAGACATTCTGGACTTACCATTCCATAGGATCCCAAAGCTGATTCCTTTTTCTTCTTCTCTTTATTGGGTATTTGCCTTCACTTTTGCCCTTGTTATAATTCATCATATTTGTAACTGGGATTTTAAATTAAATTGTACCCAGCAACAGTCCTTATTTTAGGATGGCTTGAAACCTAGTTAGTCTCCTATATCATAAACGAGGAAGGGTAGGATTACTAGAAATTATCTGCAAGAAAATACAAATTGCCAAGATAAAAACACCCACTGGTCTGCCAGTCTCAAGTTTCCTGTTTTGACACACTATATGCAGTAATTTGGTATCCACAATATCTTATTAGAAAATGAATGTGCTATTTTTCTGAATGCTGCAATTACAATAATTGAATTTAAAATGGGGATTGAGTTTCTCTGTTTGGAGGAAAAGAATAATTGTGTATTTCTGATTAAAATCAAGGGTACTGAAAAGAGGTTGTACAAATTCCAGCTTCATTCTCCCTGAGTGACTCCTCGTCAAGCCAGAAAAGCAGTTAGCCAGAGAAAAGACAAATTCAAATGCGGAGAAATGGACCAGCACTTCAGCAGCAGGCACTGTCTTTGGCCTCATTTGCTTTGTCTCCTGGCCTTCAGTCACAACACCCCTGTGACAGAAGCAATCAGAGCACCATGGCATTGTAACATTTTAAATGGCAGCCATGCTGGAGTTCCCCACTGTGTCAAAAATTAAGAGTTAAAATGCAAGGAAAACAAACATCTCTTTGTGTTGAAAATGCCCGTCTGCTTTTAGACTGCCAATGTTTTGGAGTAGTTTTTATTTCTCCACTGTAGACCTCTTTTCTGGGAGGGAGAAATGTAATGGTAGAAGGGGTCGGGGGAGAAAAGAACTAATGCTATTGCTATTTTCTAAACATTTTCTTTGTTTTACCAAAAAATTATGTTAAAAGCCACCTTTAGGGTTCAGATGTAGGAGAGAAAAAGGGATGGAGAAAGGGCTGTCTTGCCTTTTGTAGGCCTTTTAACTTTATTTTTGATGGTATCATTCAGTTTCTGAAACCCCTATTTATCCAAATATTGAAGGTGAAATTTAGTCTCACAATTCCTCCTAAATGTTCCTCAAAATGTAGCTTCCTAAGAAAAGAGAAAATTTTTTTAGCAAAAGTGAGCCATGGATTATCTCTTCACAGTGTACTGCTTAGTATTTTTAGTGGTTTCACTGAGACATAATTGATATCAGTAAACTATTTAACATGTACATTTTGATACCTTTTTAAATACATGTATATACCTGCGAAACTGTCACCATGATCAAGACAGTGAACATATCCATCGCCCCCCTAAATTTCCTTGTGCTCCTTGGTTAATTCCTCCTTCAGGTGCCCCCCCCATACTGCCCAGACCCTGTTCCCCAACTGCTGATAGGCTTTCTGTCACATAGATTAGTTTGCATTTTCTAAAACTTTATATAAATGAAATCATACAGTATGTACTCTTTTTATCTGGTTTCTATCATTCACTGCTTACTGTTCTGACAACTAATTAAAAAGGAGCCTCCTAGCTCCAAGGCACAAGGCAACCTTCAGAGGCTGCCTCAGCCAGGTTTATTGTCGTCCCCCAGGAATAGAACCGATTACTTGGTCTTACTTTATTCTTGGGCTTTATTATGTACTTCAGTAATCAATAAGCACTTCTATGGCAAAGGGTTTATTTTACCCTATAAATCCAGGAAGGAGAGAATGATATTAAGACATCAGTATGGATGGGCTCTGCGGCTCTGTAACACTATGAGGAGAACACAAGCAACAGATTTAAATCTAAGAAGGTTACGGAGCAGTCACAGCTCCTGGCTGGATGGCAGGGATCATAAAAGACTCAGGCAAGATCTACAGCAACTTCACTGTAAACCAATGGGACTCTCAGAGCAAAAAACCCAAACTGAACAGGCATGCTGGTTGTCTGCCCTGCAAGAGTCATAAGCACTGGCTCGAGTGGAATGTGAAGAGCCCCTCTAAAAAATTCAAAATATTTTTTAACAGAACAAATAAAAAGGTAGAGAACAAATACTGATTTCAGACTATGTAGAAAGCTTCGCTCTGGTTTAGGAAGAAGCCTACTTGGTAGCCAGGTCATAGTCCCAGGCGGCCTTTAATTCTCTCCCCTGCAACTTCTCACCCCAGGGCTCCGAGATAATTATCACTGGAGCAGCTTTTCTCCAGCTAGCCCTTGGAGACTCATCCTTCCTTTCAAAAGCAAAGAGGTCAATTCATGGAAGAGGAAATATAAATGGCAAATAAACATATGAAAAAAAAAGTTCCACCTCACTAGTAATCAAAGAAATGCAGTTTTAAAAAGAGATATATTTCATGTATCAAATTAGAAAAAAACATGTAAATGCTGATATGCAAAGTTGGCAAGGCTGTGGTAAGGCAGACATACACTCCTAGAGGAATGTCAATTTTCTACCTGGAAACTAATTTTGCCATATGTATCAGAAGAAAAGAAGCATGCATCAAGAGCCTTCGCATTTTCCATACGATTTAGCTCAACTCTTTTTCAGAGAGATGTGTGTGTGTGTGCATACGCGCGCACACACACACACACACACACACACACACACACACACACAAATGTATGTATCTGAAAGATGAGCAAAAATGTCTATAATAATGTTTTAAAATTTCATCATTGTGTTAGGAAACAACCCAATAGTACATTATTTATATGGTTACTGTCACCACATAGCAAGGACTAGGAAATATGCTAGGATACACTTTACATATATTCCCATTTTTTTAAGAGACAGTCTGGAGTGTAGTGGTAGGATCATAGCTGTCTGTAACCTCAAGCTCCTGGGCTTAAGCCATTCTCTTGATTTAGCCTCCTGAGTAGCTAGGACTACAAGTACACATCACCATGCCTGGCTAATTTTTAAATTTTTTAAAGACAGGGTCTTGCTA
>RJWJ010000250.1:32001-38359 GCA_004363605.1 Indri indri
GGGAGTGGACCGTGACCGCAGCAGGCGCTGCGTCGGCGGGGCTGTGGTAGCAGCTGGGATGAGGTTGTTGGAGAGAGAACATATTTGTGGGCTGTTGTGGGTTGCTGGACAGGTTCATGGGGCTGGATATCATTGCTTCTCCCTGGAGTTAGGGAGCTAGTGAATTAAGGTCTCTGTTCCAAGCAAAAAATCTGAGGCCAGCCTCTTTTCAAGCAAGCAATGCCTGCTTCTGCTGCCAGTTGCCACAAGCCAACTGGAGGGAGAAAGCAGCTAGCTTGGGCAAGATCCACTCCAAAGACCCACCTAGAGCTAGCTACTTGTTCTCATTCACCAAAATGGGCTGAGTGTACACTTATTCACACTAGAAATGATCACTGTTGTTCTTGTTTCCTGGTTGGTTGTTTGTTACACACAGGACAAAGAGAGACCAAATAATACATAATATGAAAAACAAGTTTATTTCTCAAGTGTGATGGTTTATTGCAGTTTGCTATTGAAGGGATTGGGTCCGTGGCTTAATTATATGTAATCAGACTGGAAAATGACAAATCACATATGTCTTCCTTTCAAAAAATTTGCTCCTATATCACAAATTGTAGATTATATTACTGTGTCTGAAAGACAATGTAGGTAAGAAAAAAAAAGCACTTCCATGACAGCACAAACTAAAACCCTACAATAACGTATGAAAGAACCAACCTGGAGCAAAAGCTCTACAGATTCACTCTAACTGCAGAACCATTCTTCAGTAGCAAAAAAGGGCTTCTCTAACACACATGTAGAGTTTGAGGAGAAAAGGATTTGAAAGTCAAGCTTCAGAGGGTCTGCAAATAGCAGGGAAGCACTCACCAGTCAGGGTTGTATGAGGGCAGCAACATTCATTTTTGGATTGGTTATGCACGTGTGTGTGCACACAAGAGTTCCAAGACCCTTAAAAATGGTCTGATCTATCCCACACAGGGCTTGCTTTTCCCTGTAGCTGTTGACTTGCTTTGCCTGTAACTTTCATATAGCTGCAATGTATTAACAGATGTCTCTCCACACAAAACAGAAGAGACAAAGAGAAGGCAGCAGAGACCTCGGGGTTGTGTAACCTTATAATGAGCAGAGGCCACTTCTGGGCAACAACGTGATAGACAAACACTGTAGATGACCAGATCCTAAACAATGGATGCACCAAAACATTTTTCACTCAGTCTGAGGAACACTAATTTAAAATACCACATGTGCTTTTCATATTCGAAAGACTTCAGATGGTCTGGTTTCCATCTCATGGGAAAAGACAAATCTTAATAAGCCTACTAATATCACCACCATACATTTGAATAGTTCTTCAAACTATGCAATGTACTTGCACATCTATTACATCATCTCATGTTTAAGACGATGCTACTAAGCAGGGCAGGCAGTCTGACTGTATTTTATAGTTGAGATGATCAAAAATTCAGAGAGGCGCCATGACCTGGCCAAGGCTCCACAGCTAATAGTGGCAGAACCAGGACTAGGGTCTAGGCTGCCCCATTTTTCCCATGAAGGGATCACCAAGTAATGGGACAAAAAGATCTGAGAAGGCCAGAGAAAAGGCTATGAGAGGGTCTGAGTTGGTGCTCTTTGGGAACTGGCAGGTTAGGTGAGCAGGTCTCTCTCGAAGGAATTGACACTTATCTCTAAGGGAATGGGTGAGTACCCTGGAGAAGAAACTATTTACTCTGTGTTAATATGCAGCCATAACATGATGGCAACATAGTCCCAAATGGTGCGATCTTGGCTCCCAGACTGAAGCAGCTCACTACTTTGGGCCCACTGCATTGGGAGATTTGGTAACATCCCATACAGGCTCTGAAGAACTAACGCAGTACAGAAAGCTTGTTAACTAAACTAACTCATGCCCTGAGCCCTGGGTTTCTCCCCAGTGCCCACTGGGGCTAAGCTCTGCATCTTTTCACCTAAAAGCATTCTCCCTCATGCTCTAAGCCTGAGACAGCAGTGGGGCCTCCGCAGATGACAAGCCTTTTCAGCATGTGTCAGCAACATACTTTGTTGCCCTCCTTCCACACCATATTTTCTCTTTCCTAGGCAGTGAGCGGAATTCTCTCTTTCTCACCTGTGAGAATCTCATAATTGTCTCCCCACTGCTAAACCTCCCTCCTGACATTGCATTGTGGAGGCTGTCAGATGAATGCAGGCTTAATATGTCTGACACCCAGTTTGTGATCAACCTACAAATGCCTCCTGTCTCCCGATCTCAAGCACACAGAGCTGACCAATATCTATGCCCAGACCATCCATGTAAAAAATCCCAGTTCTGTCAGGCCCACTGTTGATTATTCCTGATAGGAGGAGATCACTAATTGCATGTTCATCTCTACACAGGCTTCGCCGGTACTTTGATTAAAATGCCTCTCCTCATTTAGTCCTTGGACCAAGTATCAGAAGTAATTCACTGCCTCTGGATCTGTTCACAATGGGCCAATGAACTTAGCTTTAGGGAGGGTCGGGGAAAGGAAAGGTAACAAGTGCTGACAGCCTACTAGGTGCTGGGCAAATTCCTGTCTGCTATCTTATTTAATCTTTACATTAATCCCACAAGATAAATAGTAGGATTTTCTTACTAACAAACACGGGAAAATTTCAGAAATGTTACTCAGCTCCTTGGCATTCAAATTCAGGAGAATATGACTTAAGCCTCCATGTTTTTTCACAAAAGCACTGTGTAAGCAAAAAAAGTTTAGAAAGAAATTATACAAAGGTAACTCTAAGGAGGAATGAGGGAGAGGCACGGAGACCATAACACGACACTGCAGGTTTATGCCCAAGACAGCACTTGCTTTGTGTCATCTTTCAATGATCACTCCCCAAGGACATTATGTTACCTACAAAAAACAGAGGCTCTTTGTAAAATGGAAATTAGAAAACACTGACAGGCCTTACTTGTATTTTCTGACTCCTTCTACTTGTTTTCATATAGCTGCTGGCCCTCCAGGACTTCTCACCAAGGTCCCTACACAGGTTGGCTTGCCCAAGAGCCATCTCCAGCTCTAATCTAAACTATACTTATCTCTTTGCTTAAGCAACCATTTACTGAATACCTCCTCTCTTTTAGGATGGAGAAATGAACAAGACAGAGGTGCTACCTGCCTAGAACGACTTACATTCTAGATTGGTATGATAGTCAGTTTCTGATGTCTGGAACATTTTGGTTATCTAAATACACAAGACTGTTTGAAGATGAGCGAAGAGTTGCTCTTGCTCATACTGGAACCTCTGCTGGGAACAGGACTCCTTGGATGTGTCAGTCAATGAAGACTGAGAAGCCTGCAGGTGAGCTGCTCCTCAGATCTTCTCCCAATGTCCCAGTACTGGCAGCAGTGCCAAAGAGAGCATGGGGTGGCTGGGACACAAATTGTATTATTTTTAATAATTATACATAAAAGCTGTACCTACATAGTAGTAAAAATGAAAAGGAAACTTTTGGTGAGCTGCCAGAATGATGTCAAACACCTATGATGTAAAAACATGAAAAAGCTGTCAGAAGCTCTCATTTTATAATGGTCCCATCTTTAAGGAATCATGTCCACCAAAGCTTTTGGCCAGGTTAACCAGCTTCATTATTCAGAGGTAGTATTATTCTGTGAATGCATAAATTACCTTACATTCCTTGCTCTGCAAAGATCCTTGAAAAGGATTTACTTAATAAAAGGATTTGAGACCTAGAGTTCACTTATTTTCTTTGTATCAATCCAGGCATCATTTACCTTCCCAAACTGGAATTTCCTGGAAGCTAACAATAAACACATATGACTATATACGAACTTCCATTGTAGTCTGTGCCCAGACATTCTGCTAGGGTTACCAGGGGACAGTTTGTAGAAGGCCAAAACTTTCTTCTTGGATAGAAACACCAAAGGAAAGAGATTAATCTCCTTCATCAACAATCCTTGGCAGAGTTGGCTGTTTCGTCCTCTGTGTTCCTCAGTACTACACTTTGTTGCATATCTTGGTTTAGTGCTTGCTGTGTTGTCATAGTTATGTGGTCAGATACTCTATATTCCCCCATGGACTGTGAGCACATAATAGGTTCCCAATAACTGTCTACTGACTGAGAATTGCAATCACCTACTAACATTACAAAGATATTTCCGACTCTAATTATATTTATTGTCTATATTATTTTTCACGTAATGAGTTTTACAAATTGACTGTATATTAAAAATTCTCTTATTCATATGACACATTTTTCAATGTGTCCAGGCAAACTTCTAGTATTGTAGGATTTGATAAGCAATGTGTATTTACCCGCACTGTTCCCTTTTATTATTTGCATGGACATTGTCTTTTGGCCATTCTCTAGGTGCTGTTTTCTAGACTAAAAGTCCTCATTGGGTGGCAATTTTAACTGTGGATCATTTTAGTTACCTTTCTTGAAACTTGTTCTTTTAGGATTTTCTTGAGGGTCAATGATGATTTGTACATATAATACACTGGAAATGATGCAGGTTGGTCTGACCAGTGTACATTTTGAGAGGCCAGGGGAATGCACTGTCCAGCAATACTCTTTTGCAGCAGGTACACATCTTCCTTCTCTTTTCTTTTTTAGCAGAACCCCATTTTGTTCAGGGCAGTGATATGTTTGATTAAAAATAATTGATTTCCTGAGCTCCTTTGCATGTAGGGAGTGACTGTCTGAAATAGTTCTGGCCAAGGATGGTGTAGTTACAAGTCCCTGAAGAGCCTGACCCTATCTGAATAAAAAGGCAAAGCCACCTAAGGGAGAGTCTTCTGCTCTTTCCAGTTTCAGGATATGAGATCTGAAGTTGCAATGGCCATCTTATCACTGTGAGGCAACACAGGCAATGACTGCATTCTACATGGGGAAGGTGGCAGAGTAGAAACATGGAAGCACTTAGGTTCCTAGAAGCATCACTGAGTTGCAGCCTACCTCCAGACTTCTTTTTCACAAGAGACAAATCAACCACTATACTGCCTCATTCAGTCAAAAGTAATCTCAACTGATGGATAAAAATAATTAAAATACACACAAAAGCTAATTGTAAGGTTCCCTAAAACATACTTGCAAAAGTAAAGGGCAAAAAGTGTAACTATAACACTCACCTACACCCTGGCCAATAGAAAAAGAATTGCTGCCTACTGCTTCTAACTCCCTGAAGCAGATCTAACTTCTAAATGCACTCGACTTTTCTTACTGTGAACACCATTCAAGTGCATGAGTCAGAGAACAGGTCCCTGGGTTGCTTGCATCAGAGTTTGATTTCCCAGTTGGATCAGCTTTTGAATTTACTTTAAGATTAAATGGATAATTTAGGAAGGTGTACTGAATGGAAGGTCTACCAATATTTATAGTCCTAAACTGCTTTTCTCCAACCACTAGGCCACACCGCTCTTTTCATTAGTATAATGTGTGAAAAATGACACATGTCCTTGCTTTAGAAGTTTTAGTTTAAAATCTTAGCTCAGAAACAAAGGCTAAAGCAATTCTAATTTAACTAAATTAGGCTTTACTCTCCAATCAAATGCTGATCAAGATGAAATGGCTCCTTGTGAAGGAGTGACTACTTTCCCAAATCAATAATACCCTACATGCCTCCTAGAAGACAGTGTGGGAATGCCCACCTAATCACATGTACAAGCCCACATGCACATACACCACAGGAGAAATCTTGGGAATTTTTGTATATACAGACGTCTACAAACTGATAAATCTTTCTCCAAACTGACAACCTATATTCTTATCCTAGTCCACACATTCATTGACCAAGTGTAAGTCATTTTTCAGACTTATGAGCTATTGTACATAAATACATATATAAATATACCAACTGATAAAGACAAGTATACAACATACTCTGGACTTGTACATGCATGTATCATCATGCTTACATACACCAAGTAATCAATCTTATATATTAATATATAAGATCTTACATATAGATATTATATATATTATCGAGTTATAACGAAGAGGTACATATAAAGTAATATACAGTTATACTTAGTGATAAATCTTTTCCAGATTACAGACATTTTCTTTGGTACCTTTGTCACAATCCAAAGTAGTGCCATAAGGTGATTAGACCATTAGCCAAGATGAAACCTTCAGGGCCATGCACACCACTGTTTTCAAATCTGTTCTTTCATGTGATGTGCCAGTTAAAATTACATGTAAAATTACTTCTACAACATGGTCACAACCAACCTGGATGGATTTATAATGCCTCAAATTACTATCGGCATATTTTTGAGAATCATCTAGAGACAGGAGATAATTCTCTTTAGGCTGGAGAGGTTGCTAATTCTTATACATGCCACAAAGTTTTTGAGGGCATGAGTTTAACACATT
>RJWJ010000250.1:38459-139788 GCA_004363605.1 Indri indri
TTTTTTTTTGTTTTTTTTTTTTTTTTGAGACAGAGTCTCACTCTGTTGCTCAGGCTAGAGTGCCGTGGCGTCAGCCTAGCTCACAGCAACCTCAAACTCCTGGGCTCAAGCGATCCTCCTACCTCAGCCTCCCGAGTAGCTGGGACTACAGGCATGCGCCACTATGCCCGGCTAATTTTTTCTATATATTTTTAGTTGTCTGATTAATTTCTTTCTATTTTTAGTAGAGACGGGGTCTCACTCTTGCTCAGGCTGGTCTCGAACTCCTGAGCTCAAACAATCCGCCCGCCTCGGCCTCCCAGAGTGCTAGGATTACAGGCGTGAGCCACCGCGCCCGGCCAGAAAGAATTGTTTTGTCTTCAAAGTTTTTATTCTATTTTCATAATAAAACACTGTGGCCCCAAAGAAAAAATTTTTCTTCTAGTGTGGCAGTCAATGTGTTAAACAGGAAGGCTGCAGAACACAAAGCATGCCTGATGCAGCCAAGGAGCAGGCAAAGGAAGCCCACAACGAGCTGTGTGGAAGAGCTTCCTATCTCAATAGCACATAGCTCCCAACTAGATTCTCCCCCAATCTCTAGGTGTAAAAGTACCTGAGTAATTCTATTCAGTATTAATCACAAGCAGCTTCCTGCTGATTGGGGAGGGGGGCAAGTAATTCACAGTTCTACTCTGTCAGCAAAATGCGATGATTATCAGTGATTGCACCCTGAGCACCCAGAATGCACCAGTGCTGCAAGCACTCGATGGGTGACGGCAGCTGCTGTTTTCAAGGGGTTAAGTGGGTCTTTTCCTGTTCCCTCTGCTCTGATTAGAACTTCCTATCTTCCTCCATTCCTTATTTATTTTGACCTTTCCCACAGTTTGTCCTCTTACAGGGAGAGGAATGGTGTTCATTCTCCACTGCTCTTCAAACGTGCCCACTGTGGTTTTCCTTAATAGTTTTACTCTCACCCTAATCTTGTGGTTCTCACTGAGCCTGCCCCATGAATCACCTTCAGAGTCAACCCTCTGATCACCACACACTTGTCCCTTCCTTCCCAATGCTGTGAATTAAAAAGATGGGGGAATTTTCAAGTCATGTTTTGTTTTCCAGCCACCATATTCTTTATATTTTAAAAATTTCATGCATGTTTCTAAGAAAAAAAAATCCACCGAAGACTGATTTTTATGTGACTGGCATGTACACACATACACAATATTGATTTAGAATTTCAATACAACACAGGGCTTTTATATGGAGGTGATGCTGAACAACCTATTCTTGTCATGGTACTTTAAAAAGATCCCAGCAAGAATGATGAATTCTGTTGGCTAGCAAGTAGTAGGACATGGAATCATTGCAAAGATAAGTGCAAAAAAGAGCTTGGGAAAGCAAGCTTATGTAGGTAGCATTGTGATTAACCGGGGTAATTAACACAAATTCTTCCACAATGCATTTGGTTTAAGGGAGAGAAAGAAAGACTGACTTTCCAATTAATATTCTAAAATCCCCAAACTCTGACAAAATTCTGGCTAAATTTCCTGACAAATCTACTTGTATCATCTTATTATTACTTCCTCAGCAGCTACTGAATCAGTCCAGCTCACGATGTCAGCTTTGCTCTGCATAACATAGGAGCTATAACTGAGTTTAATTGGAGCCGGGATTTTTCATAACTTACTGATATTTGGCCAGCTCGATTTTTGGCAAATGTAGAAAGTCCTTGATGTCCATAAGGAGAATGACAACTTAACAAATCAGTAGCTTTTGGGTACTTATGGAAAGGTTGAGAACAGGACAGCTGCTTCCTCTATTGGAGGTGATGCATGGATAATTTCTTTATTTTAGCATACTGTACACAGATGCGGCTGGGTTGTTAATTTTGTTTTGCTACCAAGAGTTACAAGATATCAGCTATCGGCTGATTTATTTGAAATCCTCCCTGGAACGCATCAGAATTTTAATTGTTTCCTGCGTTTCTGCAAGAGAAGAAGAATTGATGTCAATGGAAAATGCCTTGAGTCCCTGCTGACTGCAACTAACTCCTAGTGACTGATTTCCAATTGATACAGATGAGGCCTGAGAGGCAGCACACATAGATACACCCACATGAGCCCAGCAGCCCAGTAATGGCTAACAGAGACGACGGGGGAGACTAAACATTTCTTTCCAACAACTCATCAAGTACACTGTTCTTCTCAACAGATGTAACCGGCGGGGCCCAACATAGATGCTGGCAGAAACAGATGGTGCCGCGGGGCAGCTCTCTGTTCCCTGCTCCCTGGGTTGGGCTCTGCAAGATGGGGAAAAGGGATTGTGTGTGCAGGCGGGTGGGACAGGGCTGTGTTTTCCAGCAGCAGGTAAAATCCATTTGTCACACCAGCTCCAACCGGGTTTTCAGCACAGAAGTTAATATCTGAAACCAATGAGGCGTTCTGTCCCACCATCGCAGGGAAGCAGGGGGAAGCCTCTCACTCACCATGTCCTCTAAGAGGAGGGAGGGACAGAAGGAAGGATGGGGGTGGTGGGTCAGAAAGGCAGAGGGAGGCCTGGCAAGGGAGGGAGACAGATGAAAACACAGGCTGGGCTTGCAGTGGCTTTAAAGGCTCTGCTTTTTCATATTTCTATTTCAAAACAAGATGGCAGGCAGAAAAGGAAGAACATAGAGTGTTTTCTCTTAAATACCTTCAGAAAGAGAACTGCTGCTGCCATGAGGCCACCACCACCACCATGGCCACTGCCATCACGACTATCACCACTGACACCATTACCTCCCCCGACCCAACGCTTCTAGAGAAAAACAAGTATATTTTTTTCTCTGTTCCTAACAGTCTCAGCAACCTCATAAAAGCAGCCCCTACATATTCACTCAGTCTGAAATATGAATACATACAACAGCAATAAATTTCCATTGCTTCCAACTTTGAACACTGCCAAGGTATGTGGCACAGAGAGGATTTTTATGAGCAGGCCTTCAGCTGCCAGGATCCCACCTTCATAAAGAAGAGATTTCAGTCCATTCTGTCTATTTATTTTGTGTAGAGAAATCAAGGGCAATAAACCATGAAGAAATTCACTCTACCTTATTCCATTTCACACTTTTGTCAACCACGCTTTATCGAGTATTTGAATGAATTTTTAATATCGTGCCACAAAATGCTTTGGTCTTCTATCATATGCTGGGACTATATCAATCTGATAACACTTGGGAGTTCTGAGAGATACTCAGCACTGAAGAAAACAGCTTTAAAGTTTAGTCATTCTGATGGAATGTAAAAGCTTATATCAGTGACAGGTTGACAGAAAAAGCTGTTTTCCTTTCCATTTCACAGACTTCCACGTACGAACGCCATGAAACATGTCAGGACTTTCTCTGAGTCTATGAAGACAGAGATGGCATCTGCTCCCAGTGGGAAGCCCTTCTAACCAGTAATACTATAAAATTTCATGATTCTGAATTCTGACTGACTGACATTCAAAAGGGCAGGGAGGAGGTGTTTACTATATTTTATAGAACAACATCAATTGCTTGTCTTAGCACATAAATATAGTTTTATGGTATACAATGCCACCTCAAGCATCTTTCCTCTCTCCTGTTCTTTCTTGCAAAAAAATCATAATCCATTTGTGTTAACCAAAGAGGTTTCTAATTTCCTGCTATAGGTAGGAGGGAGCTTATATTTGCATTTTCCCTGAACTGTACACTTTTCTTGACTCCTTCAGAAAGCAGTTGGCATAAAGGGTAATGGTTTCCACTGATTCCAAGCACAATTGGTAGATTTTATATTGCAGCAGGAACTACTGCCCCAGTTTCTAACTATGCTCATGCCCTCTGATTCCAACTGGATTTGGGTAGAAGCAGCAGTTAGAGAAAATGTTCATAAGACCCACTTCGGTAGTTTGGGTTATGGTAGTTTTTTCTTTTCCCCCTGTATCTTCTTAGGTAGAAATGATGACAAACCATACTGCCTTGGCAAAATACAACAATAACAAGGAGGCACATAGCTGCCAACAGACATGCCAAAGGCGAACGTGGTCCCCTATTTCCTTAGCACATTGCCTCTGCAATGAGGCACCTTCAGATTAAAAGGTTATGGGAAGCATAGCCAAGTAATTCCAAGTGTCCACATAGCCCCTGCTTTCTATGCCCGAACCACACACTCTAAAAATAGCTTTAAAAACTGAAAGTAGACCCCAATTTGAAAAGGCAACTAACATCCCTCTGAGTTCACTAATTATCTCTGAAAATCTCCCCTGAATGGAGGAGATGGAGTGGACAAAGGAATCTTCAGAACAAAGAGAATACAACTAAGTATTTCCTAAGAAAATGTGAGCATCTTTAGCACCTGGAAGCCAGAGAGATATGGAGAAGAATAAAGGCTAGACAAGAGAGAAGTCAGAAAATTTAGGAAACTGGATGACAAACCAACAATCTCTACTGATGGTGTACTGCAAAAAAGGAAGAAAAGATACAAAAGAAAGAAGACAAAGTCCCCAGTGGATCTTTGAAATGATGCATTCTCAACAAGAATGACAGAAGCCCCCAGGAGGCAAAAATTATTTCTTGGGAGTGAAAAAATTATATAGTACAGTGGTTGTGGCTTTTCAAAATTCAATTCTAGCCTACAAAGTATTATTCCTTAGTATCTACTTTCAATGTGAGGAGGTGGGATTTTTAAAAAACATCTAAAAAGGCTCCCTGGTGGGCATAATGAAAAAAAGGTTGATAAACACTGTTCGACATACATTAAAAATGTAGTCCATGTGCCTACACACCACACTTGAAGAGAACTTTTTATGAAATGATCATTGTTAAAGAAAGGAATGAATTATTTGTAAGCCCACACCATGGGCTGGCACTGAGCTGGGCTGTGATGTGACTGGCTTTGCCTGCCCATGGTGGGTATGCAAACACGTCTGAAATTCATGTACTCTTCCTAACAATTCACGAGCTACATCTTACTGTCTTTTACAATTGAGAAAACTAAGACTTGGAGAGCATAAGTGGTTTGTCTGAGAGTTAGATAGCTATTGAGGGGAAAAGCCAGGACTTAAACTGAGGCCCTTATCTCCTTTTAAAATATGACCCCAATCACCTCTATAATACCCTTTGCCCACTCAAAGGTGAGGGTAGAGTGACAGCTGATGGATTTTACACTTGAGTCTTAGACAGTGTTATTAAACAAGAAAAATACAGGTTTGGATAAGGAAGATGTGGAAATAAAGGATAGAGAAGGTATGTTGTGATGTTTTTCTTAAAAAAATATCACAACTGCCATCCACGTCAACAAGCTTTCTGGACTCATTCGTGCTCCTTATTTTCAAACTTGGGTGTGAATATTTTCAATCCTTTCCCCAAATCAGTTCTTTAAGAATCAGGCCAGCAATCTGACATCTTTGATCTCCTTCCAAAACCTCTCTCTAAACACAACAGTTGAACCAAAGGACTGCAGTATCTACATATGTTCAAGAGGACCCAAACTGCCCAGCACACAGACAAACCCCTAATGAATTTTGTATCAAAACATTCTTCCAAGCCTTCCTTATGTGTTCTTCTGTGGCTCTGCTCAGTTTGTTTGGGACAAGACCCCATAGGCAGTCGGTGAAATGTTTTCAACCCTCACCCCTTAAGTAATTTCTTTTGTTCAGACAGTGAGAGGATGAAATGGATGGGATCCTTGAAATTCCAGAGGTAGGGTGTCTTTGAGGTACCTTTACATTTGGGGATGTTCATTGGAAACAGGTCCTTGGCCATAGCAGGTAGGCAGGTGCCAGGCAGACATCAGTGATCTGATGAGAGAAAGGCCCTATTGTCCAGTTTGTTTTAATATGCGGTGCCAGGGATGGCATTTAAATTAGCAACCTACACTGAGAGCAGCAGTGGGACCCAAGGTGCAGCATGGTGGGGGACCCTGGCCAAATCTTCTGACATAATTCCAAGTAGTAATGTGCCTGGTCAGCTGCATCTTGGCCTGGGGTAGGGATGGCAAGAAATCACAGAGTATTCTTCTCAGTGCTTTGAAAATACTCACATCCTGCTGTCTTTTACTCATTTTGTGATCACATACCCTGCCCAGGCAATGTCCCGGCAATTCTGCAAATTCTGAGCACTTGGCATGATAAAAGTTCACTTGTAAATAAGGCGTTAGGGTACCTTCCCTGTAAAATCCCAGTGCCCAGGCCCACCCAAAGGTCTTATTTAGCTTATAAATGCCTTGAAGGACAGAACTTATTAACAGTACTATTTCAATTACATCTAAGCTCCTTCTAGCTATAAAATTATTTTAATTAAAAAAATATTTGAAATCTAAACTAGGGATGCCAAAGGAAAAGAGTAGTGTCTTTTCAGGTGCATCCAGGGGAGTGCAGGAGTTTTCTGATGACAGGAAAACCCAGTAATTATTCTAATAGGAACCAATTTGCGGGGGGATCAACTACATGCCAAGCACTGTAAGGGTGCCTTCAAATTCAACTCCCAAAACTACTTTTGGAAGGTAAATAAGACTTTCTTCTCTTTACAATTGGAGATTGAAGCTCAGATAGGTCAAATGGATTACCCCACGTCATATAGCTAAGAAGCAAATTAGGGTATAACTCAGGCCCATCTTGAGTAATTCTTAAAATGTTGCTCTTCCTGTATGCAAGTCTTTCTTTCTGGAATCCACATTTCAGAACTCTAGGTTCAATCTCCTTCCCCATAACCCAAGAGCTCTGGAACCTTCGAATAGTTTATTACCTGATGCCTCAGTTTCCTTACTCAGAAAATGTGGTAACTTCCAAGGCAATTTTAAGACATAAAGTTTTACATGTATAAGCCCTTTTTATAGCAAACTGATTCAGTGTCAGTTTCATAGAGCACCTTCTGAGACAGCTGATCCCACTTCACTGGAGCAGCTATGGTCACCTTAGAGTTCTGATAATGTCAGGAGTGGCCAACGTTTATGATGTCCCTTAAGAGTCACAGCTTCGCAGCATCATAAATAGCATCTCTAAGTAATTCTCCACTTCCTGGGTAAATGTCCTTCTTCTCTATTGTTGTTCACTCAATTTGTTTTCTTTCAGTTAAGATGTGCCAATTGCTGGGCACCCTGGAGGTGCCTCCAAAACACAACATCCTATTTTCACAGTGTGACATCACAAAATACAGGCAGAATGTCTGGAACTTTGGGGGAAGCAAAGACCCCAAAGCACTATAGTGATTTTTAATACCTCATATTTGGCTGTGCTGGGCCAAAAAAGATTATAGAAGGGTTAGGAATCGATCAGAAACCTGGGGACAACAGTATAAGAAGTAAAAACCTGTCTGTCTCTGGCACATCAGCTCAAAGAAACTGGATTTTGGAAAGGAAATTTTCAAATGTGTTCACCTATACAGTATTAACCCCTTTACATGAACATGCCAACGTGTCCCACCTGGGGGACAGGATTGCTCTGTGTACCAAATCGTGCTGGTGGCAGGATGATAGAGGAGCGAGAGTTCTGCCCTTCTGCTTATAGATCTTTGCAGGCATTTGCCTCCTGCCTTGGCCTTGAGGTAGAGCAGTCCCCTCCCATCTCTGCCACCGGCTGTCCTCTGACCCTTCATCTGCATATGACTACTAAACGGATCCTTTCTTCTCTTTTCTCAGTAGTTGCATCTGTCCTCCACGTGGTGGCCTGTCAAATTTGTATCCACAGCCTACCTCTTGCTCCCCAGCTCTGAACTCATATTTCCACAGCCTCCAAGGTACTCCATGTCCTGCTGTCAGCTCCAGCTCTGTCCTTTCTGAGACAGCCCATATCCCCTTCCCCTCCTTCCTCCTCATCTCACCAGCCTACCTTGGTGCCATTACTCTCACAGGCACAGAGACACCAAACTAGTGGCTTTCAAATGGAGGGATCACCTGGAAAAGATTTCCCCTCGAGCTGCACAAGCTTGCTACCCAGAAGGCACTCATTTGCCTCCTCCCCACCCACACCTCAGGGGACTGGTGGGGAAGGAGGAAGGTGTGGACGGTGAGCACAGCAAGGGGAGCAGGTGTGTGCAATTTGAGTAAGGTCCCCAGGGGATTCTGTTGCCTCTCCCCTCACACCTTGGAGAACTGCTTCTCTAAACCTTGACATTATTTGTTAAGTCCCATTTCTCTCTCACATTCCTCATCAGATTGGTTACCCAGTCCTTGCTGACTGCCTCTCAAAAATACCTCTCATATCTGATTCTTCCTTTCCATTCCCACAGCCCCCAACCTCATTATCTCCTGCTGGGATTGTTGTTGCAATTGCTTGCTAGCAGGTCTCTGAACCTCCAGGCTCTCTCGGCTCCAATCCATCTTGCACACTGCTGCCAGATTAACCTTCTAAAGCAGTGGTTTCTAAACTTTGGCGTGCATTAGAATCATCTGGGGAGCTTGTTAAAAATACAGATGCCTTGACCCCAACCTACAGATTAGGATTGAGTAGGTCTGGGTGGGGCCCAAAGTATATGTATTTTTTAACAAGCTCCCAGGTGATTCTGATGCAGTCAAGGTTTGAGAACCTCTGGCACAGCTCTCCCCATCGTGTTCCCTTGGAAAAAAAAAAAAAGTTTCAGTGGCTCTCCATTGCCTACCAACCTCCTGTGTAAGGTGTCGGGGGAGACGTAACAACCAATCTTCAAGGCTTGGCATGGTCAAACAACCAGGCTACTTTTCAGCTTACCTTCCACTCCATCTCAACATGAACCTTGTGCTGAATCCTGATTGTTTCCGTCTTCCCATGCATGCTTTTTCACTTCCTTGCCTCCTAAACTTGTTCAAGCTGTTTTCTGTGCCTTGGATGTTCTGCCTTCTTCACTTCCCTCAAACGTGACAGGCTGAACTTAGAGAACTAAAAAGTTCTCTAAGAGGAACTAAAAAGTTCCCCAAAAGGGTAGGAGGATCACATGACCAGTGTAAACATTTTGGAATAAGGATCCAAACCACAAACAAGGGACACCTACATCTTTATGTCTGTCTCAGAAATGCTCTATCATTTCTTCCTCAAGATGACCTTCTGAGGTACTAGTTTAATCAAGGTTGCTCAACATCACAGAGATAGTTGTTGATAATCAAACGTGGGCTCATCAGATTCTAAATCTAGGGTTCTTCCAATTATTTGTTATCATTGTAGTTAAAGCTGATGCAAAGATCCAAACTTTGTCATGGGTGTTTTTCAAACTGTGAGGATGAATCAGTGCTGACTGATCTGTGTTTCTCACATAGAAGGTCTTGTGACCAATGGACCTTTGCCCACTGGATGCTGAAGGTATGGAATACTGTTTATAGGAATGGAACAGAATTATAGAAGCTCTCTTTATCAAGTTCCATTTTCTTAACTCCCTGGAGCATCCAATCCTTTCCTTTCTCCTGTAGAGCTTACCACAACACAATCTTTGCATCTAGTTGGCAATTTTCTGGTTTGCCTATACACTTCTGCTCTCCTCAGCTAAACTATGTGCTTAGCTGTAATTGGTCCCAATTTTTTTATGCTAGTTGTGCTGAGTACTGCAATTATGTAGTTTAATTAACTATTATGTTCATTGATCAACTATGGACAGATAGTTGTTGCTTCTCTAAAACCAAAGAAGAATGTTTTAAACACTCACCAAAGGTGAGAGACTGAACAACAATCTGCTATCCACTTAGGGGTAGATACGAAACTGTAAAAGATGGGCAAAAAAAAAAAAAAAAAAAAAAAGAAAATCTTAAATCTAGAGGGCTTCCACATTTGACAAGTGTCTAAGATCTTTTGCGTAAATTGAAGCTGAGAACATAGAGAACGTGTTAGAGATGAGAATTATGCAAGACAGATAGATGATGGAGAGCTCTACAAAGCAAATCCATAAACAGGTAAAAGGCCTTGGTGATATACACAGAATGTACATAGAAAGGCATAATATTGCAAATCTATCAATGTAATTCACCATAATAACAAATTATAAAAGGAAGACCATATGATTATCTTGATAGTTGCAGGAAAAGCACTATACAAAATAAAACATTAATTTCTAACAAAACCTCTCAGATATCCAGGAATAGAAAAGAAATTTCTCAAACTGAAAAGGACATCTATGGAAAAACCTAAAACTAACATCACACTTATGATAAAAGTTTGAATGCTTTCACCCTAAGATCAGGAACAAGACAGGAATGTCCATTCTCACCACTTCTATTAAACATCGTTTTGGAGGTTCTAAGGGTACAATCAGCAAGAAAAAGAAATCAACTCATCCAGATTAGAAAGAAAGAATTAAACTATCTTTATTTGCAGATATAAAAACCATCTGTGTAAGCCAGGTGTGGTTGTGCGTGTCTGTAGTACCAGCTACTTGGGAGGCTGAGGCAGGAGGATCACTTGGGCCCAGGAGTTCAAAATCAGCCTGGGCAACACAGCAAGACCCTGTCTCTAAAAAACAAACCAAAAACCAAAAAACTATCTACATAGAAAGATCAAATGACATCTACAAAAAGGCTATTAGAACTAGTGTCTGAATTTAGCATAAATGCAGAATGTCAGATCAATATACAAAATCAAGTGTATTAATTTTACTAGCAATAATCAGAAATTTAAATTGTAAATGTATTATTTACAATAGCTTCAAACAATATGAACTACCTAGGGTAATTCTGAAAAACTACATGAAAGACCTGTGCATTGAAAAATACAAAATACCGCTAAGAGAAATGAAAGAACTAAATAAATGAAAATTTGCTCATGGTTTAAAAGACTCAATAATAAGATACCAATTCTCCCCA
Source organism: Indri indri (assembly GCA_004363605.1). Taxonomy (NCBI): domain Eukaryota; kingdom Metazoa; phylum Chordata; class Mammalia; order Primates; family Indriidae; genus Indri; species Indri indri. The sequence continues at coordinate 49,193 of RJWJ010000250.1, forward strand.
AAGTGAACCATAGATTCCACAAGTCATAAACTGACCAGCTGATTCTAAAATTCATACGGAAATACAAAGGACCTAGAATAAGCAAAACGATTCTGAAAAGAAGCTGGAAGGCTAACACTGCCTGATTTCAAGTATATCATAAAGCTGTAGTAATCAAACAGTGTGGCATTATCATAAAAACAATTAGATCAATGGAACTGAATAAAGGGTCCAGAAATAAACATATACATGTGTGGAAAACCGATTTTGGACAAAGGTGTAAATGCAATATAGTGGAGAATGGATAACCTTTCCAAAAAGTGGTACTGAAACACTTTGATATCCACAAGCAAAAATGAACTTACATTTATACCTCATAGCATATACAAAAATGAACTGAAAATGAATCAGAGACCTAAATGTAAAACCTAAAGCTATGCAACTTACAGAAGAAAACATAGAAGAAAATCTTTGATCCTTGAATTAGGCAAGATAAAAGCACAATACATAAAAGAATGGATTGATAAATTGGGTTTCATCAAAGTTTTAAAAACTTCTACTCCTTGAAAGATACTGTTATGTGAAAGAAAAGAAGCCACAGACTAAAAGAAAAAAATCTAAATATATATAAGTGTATATATATCAAGAGTTGTTTATATATACAAATAAATAAAAATCCTGTTTTTATTTATATTATTTCTTAAAGAATTATTTTATATATATGTGTATGTATATATATATCTCTCAAACTCAACAATAAGAAAACAGAGAACCCAACTTAAGATTTATACAGAAAACTTACCAAGAAAGATATACACATGGGAAATAAACACATGAAAAGATGCTCAACATCATTAGTCATTAGGAAAATGCAAATTAAAACCACAGTTAGATTCCAGTACATACCTACAGGAAAGGCTAAAATGAAAAGACATAAAGTGTTGGTAAAGATGTGGAGGAACTGGAGCTTTAATACGCTCCTGGTGGAAATGTTGAATGGTACAACCACTTTGGAAGAGTTTGACTGTTTTGTAAAACATTAAACATACACGTATCATATGATCCAGCCATTCTAGGTATTTACTTAAGATAAAAAGAAATATGTGTCCACACAAAGACTTGTATGTGAATGTTCACTGCAGCTTTATTTGTAATAACCAAAAACTGTCAACAACCCAAATGTTCATCAATGGGTGAAAAGATAAATAAATTGTGGTACATCCATACAAAGGACTACTACTCAGCAAGAGAAAGAAATGATCTCTTAATGCATGCAACAATACAGATGAATCTCAATTATGTAGAACATAAGATGATAAAAAAAGAATACATATTATATGATTACAGTTATATGATACTCTAAACATGTAAGGTAATCTATAGTGACAGAAAGGCGATCAGTGGTTACTTTTGTGTACATGTGGCACAGGTGAGGTGAAGGGGCAGGAGGAAGGGACAATAAAGGGGTGTGAGGAAACTTTAGAGTGATGGATGGATAAGTTCATTATCTTGATTATGGTGATGGTGTCATCGGTGGACATATTTACTGAAACTCATTAGACTGTAAACTTTAAATATGCACAGTTTATTTAATGTCGATTATACCATAATGAAACTATTAAAAAAGATAGCATTTTTTCTGTTTTTAAATGACTTCTTCCTTATAATATTCTCAATTAACTAACTACATTCTTCACTAGTCAAGAGGGTTTTCCTGCATGTGTAAAATGAACAGGCCTGACAGTGGAAAACAAACATCTGGAGCTAAAACAAACCTTGGAATTATCTATCATGATGTTCAGATAAAAAAGGTAAGGTTGAAAAGAGTTAAGTGAGGTTCCCAGGTTGATACACCTAGTCAAAGGGCAGAGTTGGAAACAAATTCCCAGCTCCTCTGACCCCTGAAGGCTCCTTGAATGTGTAATCCGTGTTTATCTACGAAGTTGCTAAGCACTGATAATTCTGGAAACAATCCTCAGTGAAGCAAAGCTGTCAACTAACATTCAGCCTATGTTAAGGACATGGCGGCTGGCTGCTGAGACCACCTGAAAGTGGTAATGTCATCCAGGAGATGAGGGGAATAAATCTTTGCATTCTCAGCTCAATCACATACTCTGGTCCACAAATATGAGATCCATTTATTTCCTTACTTTATCAGTTGCATGACCTACTAATGAGGATAATGATTCTGATTAAATCTCACAATGGGCAAAAAGAGGCTGACAAGTAGGAAAGATTGGAGCACAGGCTTTGAAGACAGATTTAGGTTTAAATCCCAGTTTTTTCACTTAAGGTCTAGCAAATTTGGGCCAACATAACCTTTCTGGACTTACTTTTCTTCTCTGTAAAATGAGATAACACCACCTTCCTTACAGGGTAATGAAAATGATTAAATAAAAGCATATGTAAAGTGTTCTAGTTCAATGCCTGAAATACACTATATGTTCACTTAGTGGTAACTTTTATGATTAGGGGAATACTGTGATTTTGGTATAGTGATTACCAATCCAGTGATTATCACAAGTCCTTTATCACCTTGGGCTACATCAGAACTATGTCCCCTACTCTCTCTCTCCTATGATCTTTGTCCCAACTTCCCCATCACACTGGTCAATCTCTTCTGTGTCACTAAGAATCACTTCACTTAATGTGCCATATATATTGGTAGAGTGTGTCTTATCCCTTAGAACTTTAGAACATAGATTATCTTCTATTCACCTCATGTCCTCTGATATCTAGCCTTTCCAAGGATAAAAGACAGGGCATTTAGGACTGTGGTCTGCAAGATTCAAATGGGTGACTGACTCATTCAGCCCAAGGCAGTTTAGTGTTTTTGTGAATAGCCTGGGCTTTGCAGTCAGAAGGCTTGGATCCAAGTCTTAGTTCCACCATAGTACATGACCCTCACAAGCATCAGTCTCCTCACCTGTAAAATGGCGATTACTTCAAAGGGTTGTTACATGAATGACAAGAGAACATGTATAGCTCCTGGCACATAGGAAACTCAAAATAAGTTTTGGCAATTATTATTAACAATGATTAATCATCCGTAGTTAAAAGGCAATGGAAAGACTTGGCCTGATTTTTCATTACTATTTGATAGTGTCTGAATACAAATACACATGGATGGGCACATGCCTATGTCAAGTGAATTCTCAAGGAACAGAAAATAGTCGCTCTTTCAAAACAGTTGGTAAAATCCCCAGGGAGACAGGAAGCAATAATAACCAACAAGGCTATCGGTGAAGCAGCTATAAAAGAGGTAGCCATAGAAGCCAAAACAAATAGAACAGGTTCCCAACCCTTACTTTTTCTTTGCTGAAAAGATACCAAGGAGAATGAAGAAAATGCTTCAAGCTGCTGTTTGCCATGAGATGTCATTGGCTCACCCTCTGTCTTTTGATAAAAGACAGTCTGAGTGCAAAGAAAGATTGGGTGGAAGTGAAGAAGAAAAGAGACAAACTGGGTGCTCAACAAGGGGGCTTTCAAAGGATTATTAACGGTTGAAAGTGGGGGGGGGGTGGGCTCCATGTTACAGAAACCAAATTATTTCAAAAGCATAACATATCGGTTGCATGCTTCGGCATGGGTGGCTGGTTAAGAGCAGGGAAGCACAAGAACAGCACATGGATCCTCTCTTTACAATCAGCCTGTGCTCGCCTCTCCAGAGGACCAAGGACAAGATCAATGAAGAGGTGTGTGTGTGAGACACAGCCTCCCCAGGATATCGAGGAGCCACAGGGAACGCGCACAGGCTGTTTGGTTCGGAAAAGTCGCTCATAAGCCAGGCTATTTTCTGCGACCCCAGTAAGCCAGTGAAATACTGTTTTCATGCTTGAGGACAAACCAGCCATGAGGCAGGTGAGCACAAAGGGCAGGACTCAAAGGCTGGCACTCTGGCGAGTACTTCTGGTTAGCGAAACACCCATTCGTCTCCTCCAAGCCAGCACACATGCACTGGGAATCTCCTGAAAACAAGCTCCCAAAGAAGACATATGGTGCTTACTTGCTAAGAAAGAGTGCTAACAAGACAAACTGAGAAGGAACAAGGGAAAAAGCTGATTGAGTTTTTCAGGCTCCCGAGGAGGTGAGATTCAGGCTGGAGGACATGAATGGGGCTGCTATGCAAATGCATACCCCGGACAGAGGAGCCCCTCGGAGCACCGCCCTTTGGGCCCACTCCCCTACAGGCAAACCAGAAAAATCAATGCAGCCCTTCTTGTCAGGAGCAGTCCATTTCCTCTGGCAGTGGGTGGCTCTCTGCTAGGCAGGAAGAGCTGAGTTTCCACCCAGAGGGCTCATATCCTTGGGGGTACAGAATGGCCCCAGTAGAAAACCTCTCTAAGCTTAACTCCTTGAAAAATATATTCTCCATGGCTCTAAGTCATCTAGGAATAGGGTCCCTTTCTAACTCCATTAGAAAATGAGAAACTGAAAACCTCACATTGCTGAGTATATTAGAGGGGCAAATAGCTTCTAAAGATTTCTGAATGACAGTGGCTCACCAAATAGTGAAATGTCAAAGCAAGAGCAGTACCAATGGTAAATTCAATCTTATCTTAAGGACCTGCTATAGTTAGCAGGCGGAGGCAGGCTGAGTATGCATCAGTTGGTTTTCAAAATATGTTATTTACAATACGCAGCAGATGTTCTTTGAATTCTAATGTGAAAATACAGGCTTTTTATTTTTTACTGACAGACTAAAAAGTACACTTAATATAATAATCTTGCAAAGTCCAAAGATTACCTCACAGTTTGGAAAATAGTATGTTGAGTCATTAGTCCCATTACTCAGTATTTTCAAAACTCACCAGATAAATATGGTACACTGAGACTTCCTGGTAACGACCTTCTATTTTTTACAAGGAAGAACACAGCAAGGCTTCCCAGAAGCCTCAATTAAATCTGGAAAATGTTTCTAAAATATTCTGAAGCACAACACATGCACACATGCTGAAATGTTTCAGATTTTTGCTCATGGATGAGTTTCTGCTGTCATTCATTCTTTAAAAAAGAAACTGAGTACCTCCAATGGGCTAGGTAGTATTCTAGGTGAAGGGAATAAAAAGATGGGGAAGAAACAGTTCTTGCCCTCAAGAAGCCTTCTGTTTACGGGGAGGAATAGTCAAGTAAACAGACCATTATAAAACTACTGGAATAAGCTTTATAACACGGTTAGCATAAGATGCTATGAGGGTACCTAACCAGTTCTGAAGATGGTCAGGCAATTAATCAAGTCACGGGCCAGTGAAAATTTCCCAGGGGAAGCTTCACTAGAGAAGTCAGGAAGCTCTCTGTGGAGCCTGGCATGGCTGGGGGTGGGGGATGAGGGATTGGTCCTGGCGGGGTGAGGGCTCCACTGGCAGGCCATGCAGGAGCAGGCCAGTGGGGGAGCAGCGGAGGCTAGAGAAGGTCTGAGTGTCAGCAAAACAAATACTGGAAAAGAACTTGGGCTCTGGAGTCAAACGGCCCGTGCTTCCCACCTTGGGCAATCTGCTTTTGCCATTTCTTTCCACAGAAAAAAACACAAAGAATGAAAGTTTGCTGTGAAGGTTCAGTGAGAGCACATGAAAATGTATGGCACATAGTAGGTGTAAAATATGTGTTAATTTGCTTCCTTTCTTAGCATTCTTAACACCCTGAAAGGAAAATGTTTCCCTGACTCCTGATCTCACTTGGAAGAATAAATTATAGTTGGGGCTGTCTGCAGTTCTACAGATTATTCAACAGATACTCTGTGATTGTGATTCTGCAAATTATTCAATAAATACCCTCTCATTGTGAGGGCCTGAACGCCACAAAGGGTTGTGCTTACAGAAAATATTTAAATGTAGGGTTTCTTGGGGTGAGTTTTAGTGTATTTCATTTGTATATGACATTTGTATATTCATTCATTCAACATGCAAATATTTTGAAATATTCATTCAAATAACCAACATGTTCCAAGTATCTAAGGCACAGTATGAGGCACTGTGCTGGTTTCTGGGCACAAATAGATGCCCTCAATATTCTCACCATATGATGTGGGAAAGAGATAAGCAAACAAAATACAAACAATATATTTGCTGATATAATGACCCAGAATAATTTCTAAGTCAGCAGTTCTCAGCCTTGGCTGCAAATTTCGAATTATTCAGGAGCTTTTAAGAAGGTATTGATACTTAGATCCCATCCCCGGAGATTCTGATTCAATTGGACTGGACAGTGGCCTATGCATGTGGGATTTAAAAGCTCTGTAGGTGATTCCAATGCACAGACAAGGTTGAGAACACTGTCTACAGTATCCAGTTCCATTATAAGTTGTCGTGAAATGGTTTTAGAGTTATCAGCATAGACATGATGATTCTCAAATTCAAAGTATATCAGAATCACCTAAAGGCCCAGGCTCCTTGAGACAGGTCAGGGCCTGGGCCTTTGTATAATATATTTGCCAAGTATGTCAGGTTAACTCTGAATCATAGGAAAGTTTGGGAAACACTGCTCTATCGCAGCCTGGCTCTGTCATACAGAACATGAATTAAGTCAGGGGTCTGATTTTTTCAGAGCCACTTCACAAAACAGAGTAATTACCTAAAACCTTCCTGTGTTCACTGGCCCCATTCTACAGCAGTAAAGTGCTGGCCAGTCTGTGCCTGGAATTGATAGAATGATTGCATCTTAAAACTTCTCCAAGTTGTTTTCCTTCAGCTCTCCTCACTCCAGTAAGTGTAATGTTTCAAGTCCATCCAGAGCCCTGAATGCTGAGTGTTCCCTTGCACCATCCTCAGATTTTATTCTCTAAGTCACATAGAGCAGGGGTCATTACTCTTTTTTTTTTAAAGATGAGGAAAACTGACACCCAGGTATTTGTCCACAGACCCAGGGTTGACAGAAAGTAGACTCAGGACTAGGACCCATGTTTCCTGACTTCTAAATTCTTTTCATTACATCAGTGTTCCTCAAAACGTGGTCCTTGTACCAGCAGCATTAGCACCACCAACTTGTTAAAGAGGCAAATTCCCGGGCCTCAATACAGATCTACTGAATCAGAAACTCTTGGGGAGGGACCCAGCATGAGTTTTAATCTTACAGAGGATTCTGATGGATGTGAAAGTCCAAAAACCACTGTGTTTTATCATAAAAAGTTACTGGCATTTCTACCAATGCATAATGCGATTAAATATTCTCAAGTGCAATGGTGAGTTCTAGGTGCAATGGAAAGTAAGGGAGAAATTTGTGAGCTGGTGTGGACTCTTGAATGAATCCATAAAACAATAAGAAACCGCACGTCCTCTCTTATCCCTGATTCCCCTGAGGAAGATTAGGTGGCTATGGTGGAGATGAAACACCATCTAAAATATGCATGTCTGTGTCTGCACTCTCCCAGATAGGTTTTAGAAAAATTCTCTTCATTTGCAGGCACTGAGGACTTGATGAATAATTCTAGTCTTTCAACATTGCACCCATAATTTTTTTGCACTGAAAAGTTACTGTGAAATAGAAAATGAAGTCTTTCACTGGTACCAGCCAAACCTACAAAGTGGCTCCTTTATGATGAATTCATGAAAAATTTAATGTTATGAGAGAAGAAGAGGGTATTTACAGTATCTGAGCTTAGCAAAGTGGAACAGGGAGCCAAAGTATGATTTCTTTTTGGCTTCTAAGGCACATGGCACACAAAATGTTTCTATAAAGAAAAAAAAAGGCAGATTTGGTTCCGAGTTCAGTGAAATATCATAATTTCCATTTGAATGTTTTGAGGCAGTTGCCTTTTTAGGCAACTCCCCATTTCAAGGAAAAGTTTGGAGCTTGTTAGAGTCAACTACCTTCTTCCAACAAAAAAAGAATGCCATTCTGAGGGAATGGTGGGCTTGCCTACCATGTCCATAACACCAGACAGGTTCCTGGAGTTGCCAGATAGGGCTGGCTACATGTGACGATGGCATCTGTGAGAGTTTCTGAAAACTTCATTTTTTCCCTTGGTTGGCAGCTCTAGACACTGAAGGACTAGGTGAAAATATGTTCTTTTATATTCTCATCTGTAGGTGGTCCAATAACAGTTACAAAGACTAGTTAGGATAAGGTGGAGTCTCTACTTTGTGAAAAATCTAGGACCTGGGCCACATTGTGGCTAAATCTGCTTAAGGTTGAGTTCTAAAGAATGGCAGAAATCAAAACTTAGATTATGGGGTATAGCAGCACAGTGGTGACCTAAACAGAATGGCAAAATTGCAGAATTAGAAGAGACCTTCATTAACCTATGCTTTTTGAGATGTTGTTTTCAACAAAATGTCCCACACCTGGTTGGCCAGTTTGCTCTACCTCAGCTTCACTTGAACAACAGAGATAGTTGGATCTGACAGTTAAAACAATTAATCTTCTAAATGAGTTTGAATTTTCTTGTTCTGTCCTCTTATGAAATAAAGAATAAAAAATAAGATTTCATCTTCTTTCATATGATAACTCTTCAAATATTTAAAGACAGCCATCATGTCTCTTTGTCCACGTTTCTGCCACTATCTAATAACCTAACATTGGTTAAACCATTACAACTACCCAGAACACACATTTTCCTCATTATGAACTAGGTATTATTTTTAACCTGATATAACTATAGAGAGGGTCAGATAATACATGAAAGTATCTTATAATGGTATAAATATTATGCAAATGCAAGGTATTTCAATATGAACATGACGGCAGGTTTGCTACAATTCTCTCAAGTTTCTTTCATCTAAGCCTTGTACCTGGAATGACTGAAAATAATAACAGTTTGGAAACTGCTGAGAACTCTCTTGACACTGACATAAAGCCTGTCATCTACAAGTTTAAGACTTTATATCTTCTGTATTTTATAGAAGTTAAAAAATTCATTCACTGAAGAAATATTTATTCAGGATATACTATATTTAAGATTCTCCATCAGCGGTTACAAGAGTTATAACAATGAAAATTCAAGGCTCCTACTTTCGGGGGACTAGATAAGACAAGCACATAAATAATTAAAATATGAGACAAAGTGCTAAAAGTCCTTTCCCACCCCCAACCCCCATGAAATTCAGGAAATGCAAAGGAGAGAGAAAGTTTACTCTAAGATTTCATGGAAGAGAAGAAATTTTGAAGGATGAGAGAATTTAAAAACATAGAAACATGTTGGCAGAAATAAAGGACATCATTTTAGATAAAATTAATATGGGATAAGTAAGGTCCTGTAAATGGGAAATTATGGAGGTGTTTTGCTTAGGCTAGAACACAGAGAATATGAAGAAGAAGAACAGAAAACAATGTCGAAGGCCTTAAAATTTAGGTTAAGGAGTTTAGAATGTATTCAGTAGGCCTACAGGAACTTGAAAGATTACTGCCTAGGAAAACGACATAATCAGATATGTGTTTAAGGAGGACTGCTATCTGGCAGCAATGTTAAGATGAAATGGAGAAGAGATAGAATGGGTCTGACGACAGTCTGGATAAGAGCCAATGGACCTGGACAGTGGCATTGAGTAGTAGAGACAATGGGTGAAAAAACACATACGGCTTAGATAGAATAAAAGAGCTATTACATACATAAGGGCTTGTCATATTTGGCAACCAAGGAGATAACAGAGAAAGAAAGAAGCAAATTTTCAACCTTGGGTCACACTATGCCCCAAATTAGGGAAGACAGAAAGCTTGACAGGGTCTGAGTTCTGTTTTGAGAAATGAGCCTAAAGAGCTGGTAGGACATGCAAGTGGTGAAGATAGTTTTGGAAGCCATCCACACAGTTAGGAGCCAGATGGTGTTATCAGACTGGAAAGGGAGAAAATAGAGAGACAGATAAAAGAGTGGGCATCCATATTTAGAAAGGCACTGAACACTGGAGCCAACGGTAGCTGGAGAAGTGGAACACCACAGAAGCCAAAGGAAAAGGGGTGTTGCAAGATGGAGGGCTAGTCAACGGAGTTTTGTGTTACCCAGAGGTCATGGGGAAGGTGATCGGGGAAGGGTACTGGGCTTGGCAAATAATATGATGCCATGAACTACAAAGAGAAACATTTCAGTAAAGTAATGAACGTAAAATCACGGCTGTAAGAATCTGAGTGGGAGTGGGTGGAAAAGAAGCACCAACAGAGAGAACAAACTGTGCTTTCAAAAGGTTTGACAGTGAAGGGAACGAGAAAAATATAATGGCAGCTTGAGGGGGCAGCAGGATTGCAGCAATTTTTTTTAAAGTATGAACTTGGAGTATTACCGTAGGTTGAGGAAAGAAAATGAAGATGCAGTCAAAAGCCAGGTTCTGTAGTAGGAGAAAAGAAGTGGAATACAGGGCACAAATGAAGGTGCTTACCACAGAGAAAAGGGTGGACTCTTGATTATTTAGATGTGTAAGAAGAAGAAATAGAAGGAAAATAGTGGGTAAATCTGGGAAGGGGCATAGCAATGTTAAGATCATTAATCATGCAGATAAGTTGGGAGTGACTTTATAATGATATTTGAATCTATAAAGAATTTGAGGGTTGGTGAAATGATGAAAGGCAGAGAAGACAAACAAGAGAATATGAGTTAATGTTGAAAAAGGGTAATGTAAGTAAAAGTTAGATATAACTGAAGTCTTTCTGACCATAAAACACATATGATCCAGAAACACTCAATAGAATGTTAGAAAAAAAAATTAAAGAGAAATTTAAAGACATAACTGGACTCGTGTTCAGTCAGCTTAGGATATTTCAGAGGTGAAATGTCCATAATAGGCAAATCCATATAGACAGAAAGTAGATTAGTGGTTCCCAGGGCCTGAAAGTAGGAAAGAATGAGTTTGGGTTTCTTTTTAGCTGATGAAAACATTCTGGAATTATTTAGATAGTGGTGATGGTTGTACTAAATGGCTGTGAATATACCAAAAATCAATGAATAGTATATTTTAAAAGGGTGAACTTTACGGTAGGTGAAACAATCTTAATAAAGCTTTTTTTTTTTTTCCAGTATTTCAGACATAGAACTGATGATGGACCCAAACATGCACTAAAATGATATTTCCCTTCCATACCTGAAAGCCTCTTGGTTTTATGTCTTGCTAGGAGCTCTTAAGGCTCCTCAGAGCATCCATTTAAGATATCACAATTTTTTTAGAAAGATGGCCCAGGAAAGACATGTTAGAGGGCCCAGTGTTTGCCCATGGCAGTGGTAAGACTGAGGGAAATGCTGGGCTTCTCAGTATTGTGTTTTTCCATAAGTGCTCCCCAAACCAGAGTCCATAGACTGTTTGCATCTAAACCACCTGAAGAGCATTCAGAAGTACAAATTCCCAGGCTCCACTAGAGGCCTCATAACCTAGAATAACTGGGGAAAGAAGCACCAAGGTCTATGTTTCTATGAAACTTTATAGTTTGGCAAACTGCTGTGTCATAACCAACCATACTTTTGAGTAGAAACACAAGAAAATAGTGAAACTGGCAGAGCGGTTGCTGAGCTATTGCTAGTGTGTGAGAAGCCCGCATCTCTCACAATTACTACTCTATGCTGGGTTATCAGAAACACAACTTTTCTAAATAGTGACTGGTACTTCTCACATTCCTAACAGTCTTCTTGGTTCTTATAATTTAGAAAGTCCTTGGTCTCATGAGGACATTTCTAATTTGCTTTAAGAAACATTTCTGCTGTAGCAAGAGAGGATGTAGATGCTGTAGCATGAAGATTGGGCTGTGTTGATACTGGCTTAGTTATCTGGCAGAAGGAGAGTTAAATAATATAACATTGCTACCCAGTTGTAATTTAATTGGCAAGTCATATTGAAATACCAGTGTTATGATTTCTTAGAAATCAAGAAGATAAAGAAAAGCTAAGAGCTCCACGATGACCTCCTAATGGCTTTCCTGTTTATGAACGAGCATCTTTCTTTCTTCATTCCTTCTGCATCTACCATGAAACCAGCCCTTGGCTAAGCACAAAATAGGCATGGTACCTGTCTTTAAGGAGACTACGGTTTAGTGGAGAAGCAGAAAGCAACTGGTGATTGTGTGCAGCGAGGTCAATCTTGTAACGTGCCTGCAGAATGTGGAGCACAGGCTGTGGGTCATGCACATTGTTAGGAAAATGTACCATGACTCCAGAGGAAGACAAACCTCATGGCAACCTGTGTAAAATGCTCTTTTCATCTCCTAGTCCTAGAAACTCAGAGAAAAAGTGTTCTCTGTAGCCAGTGCTGTGCCACATTTTACCCACTATATCTCCAAGGTGCTGGCCGGCCATGTGTCTGCCTTCCCTGTGGGGAAGCAGCCAGGCAAGTGATACCAAGCCCCTTCACACTCAGTTCAGGGACTTTAACAATATCTTACTCTCCTACTGGAGTCTGCTAGGTAAATGAAAAACAGCTTCTCTTCAAGACAAAGATCAAGGACCTCTGCTCTGAGGTTTATCTCTCCACTAACCAATATGAAAACAAACTCTAAATACCTTTCAAGCTCATATTAGTAGGCTGAGGAAAGAAGCTCTGACATCCTTCACTGACAAATCCTGGGAGCTCTTTTAGCCAGCAGTCCAGAGCACTAAGGCATAAAGGAAAGACCTCAAACGTGAGGGCTGTTTCCCCTGAACGAACCAGCTCTTGGCACTGTCAACGCCACACACAGCTGTCTGGAGCTGAGCTGGAATGGCAGACATCTTTGTGCAGCATGACAGGAGTGGTAGTTTGCTGTAGGCCTAGCTTCTGTTACGATGGCAGGAGTGGCCTGTCACCCAGAATTATTTCTCGGATCCCAATTATATGTTTCAAAAATATCACCTATTAAGACCTAAACACATTGTTTGCTGGTTGCAGCCCTTTGAACAGGTTACCATGGATTTATGCTGGCATAATGGGCCTGCATGATGTATGTTCCCTGTCAGTGCTGAAACAACAGTCAGTGCGTCTGAGTAGGCCCACCTGCCAAGCAATATGTTCTCAATCCCTCAGGCAGAGCAGTGCACTGCTCAGCTAAGAAAACGTCCCCCCACTGAGCAAATGGCAGAGCCATGGAACACGGGCAACCATGAGCACATGCACACCGAAGATCACAGGCACACGGCAGGAGGGGCGGTGAGGAGGAACGGTGAGGATGTTCCCGTCAAGCTTCACTTCACAGTGACAAGCAAACAATCTCATGGTTTTTCTTTCTTTCTGTTTTTTCCTAATGAACTAGCATACGCTGCTAATCGCATTCATCATTAACACAAGTGGCTGGAAGTTGGCTAGAGGGTGATTGGTAGACTGGTTTCCCAAGCCAAAAATGGGGAATGGATAGGAACAATGTTCAGAACAATGCGGAAGTGGCTTGTCTCATGATGGTTAGGTATTTTGTTAGAGTACAAAGGTACAGTCTGATGAAGATCCCACTTCGCAAAGGAAGGGAGGCAGCAAACAGCAAGTCAACTAAGAGGCTGCAGCATGTTTCACCACACTGGCTGATCTGAGAGCTCACACCACGTTGTTTTTGCTTATCTTATGGAGATGTCCCTAAACAGAGAGGCAGGCTTCACCTTTACCATGGAAAAACAGACTTTTTGTCAAGGACAGGCACTGGGATTTTTGGCTACGATTGCTCTGGCTAATTAGTGATAGCATGAGGTCTGTGCTGCGAAGAATACCTCAGAGATGCAGAACAGATTCTGCTTTTAGCTTCTCATAATACAGAAACTACAATGAATGTACTGCTAAGTGAATAAGCTCTCTGCAGATTATGTAATAAGAAACAATGAATAGCTTTCTTACAGTCAATGGGGGCACAAGGCTGTTCAAAGCAGTATTAATACTAAAAAAAAGGCTACGGTTTTACTCTGGGATTTTAGATCAATCCTTTCTAACCTCTGCTCACTATCTCCAAACATTTTTCCAGGTCCCGAACCACATAGTAGTGTGTCACAAACAGTTCCTGTCAAGAACCATGACAGACTACTCACTTGCATTTTACAAGGCTGTGTTAAGCACGTGGTACATGATAACAACCTCCTCCCTACATCTTCTACTGGGAGGAAAGCAAGCTAAACAAAACAAAACAAAACAAAAAACCTAAAACACCAAAAACATCAACAACAAGAAAAAGCATTTGGTTATATTATGATAAAGCCAAATGATGAAACACCTTGCAGCCACTGCAAATTATCATTTAGTTTTCTATTTATTAACATTATAAGAGCACCAGAATATATCAACAGAAAAAAAAAACAGGTAGAATTTGATCTCATTTGTGGAAAAATATATAGACTTCATAAACCTTAGTATACACACAAAGAAAAAGATCTAGAGGGATGTTCAAGAATAGATATCTCTGGGTGATGTGGCTTCAGGTGCCTTTTACTTTCATTACTTTTCTGTATATTTTAATTTTTCCAATAAGGATGTGTCATTTTATGAAAAGCCATTGAGTTATTTTAATAAAAAAAGTAAGAGAATAACTATAATGCAATGCAGTGAGAGATAAGTATACACGCTGAGGGCAAAATCACAGTGATCAGAATTAGAAAGGTCTCTTAGAAAAGGCAGTGAGTGAGATGCACACAGAGATTGATGAGCATAGAGCAGGCACAAAGCTGTATCGTGACTTCAGGTAAGAAACAGAGTGAGCAAAGGCAGAACAGCAAAGAAGTGGGGACCTGCTAATGGAGCAGCCAAGAGTCCATTTTGGCTGGAGTAAGTGCAGATACTTGTAGTGGAGAAGTTGTAGTGGAGGAGTAAGAAGATTTGTAAGGGAGGCTGGAGTCATGTTTTTTTTGTTTTTTTTTTTTGTTTGTTTGTTTTTTGGAGACAAGGTCTTGCTGTATTGCCCAGGCTAGGATGCAGTGGCATGAGTTCACTGCAACCTCAAACTCCTGGGTCAAGCAATCCTCCTGCCCAAGCCACCTGAGTAGCTGGAACTACAAATGCACGCCACCACACTCAGCTAGATTTTTTTTTTTTTTTTAAATAGAAGGGCTCTTGCTATGTTGCTCAGGCTGGTCTTGAACTTCTGGGCTGAAGCAACCCTCCAGCCTTAGCTTTCCAAAGTGCAAGGATTATAGGCATAAGCCGCTGTTCCTGGCCTGGAACCATGCTTTTAATAGTCTTTATTGCCAGACAGAGGAATTTCCATTTAATTTGGAAGGCAAATGAAATTCAAGAAAAAGAGAGTGTGTTGTGTGTTTGGGAAGCAGTTGCTATATGAGGTGTTTTAGGAAAATTAATCAGGCAGTGATGTATAGGATAGATGAGATTTGGTGAAACTAGCAGATAGAGAGATGTGTTAGAAAACTACCGCAACACTGCAAGAAAGAAGTGAGGAAACAAGGAGATTCTGAACAGATATAAGAAAAAATTAATTTGGTACAGTTTAGAGTTCTTTGAATTGGTTGACCTAGAGATTCAACAAGAAGAGCTAAAGCTGATCTCATAGGAGATGTTCATCTGGTGAGAAGATGAGATTACAGACATGTTGAACTTGAGATACTGTCACGATGTGCAAGGGAAGCCATAGAGCAATGGTGTCTGGACGGGGTGACAATACTTATCCCAGAAATCCGTATCTGGATTCCATGTGCACTGACGTTAGCAGAAAGCAAGCTCTGTGAAGGAAGACTTTCAGTCTGCCTGGTTTAGTTTTGTATTCAAGAATATGGTAGATACTTAAAAAGTATTATTGACTAATAAACACTAATATTGAAACTAATGAATCGATGAGAGTGCAACATAAAGGTAAAGCCAAAGAGAGCTGAAACAGACCCTTGAGGGTACTTAGCAGATAGGAGAAGGAGGAAGTCAATACGACAAAGGAGAATGGAGAAGGAGTTTTAAGCTTATAGTCCTGCCATGTGGTCAAACTCTGTCTCTAGCTTTCTTTGGATAATTTTCTAAAATTTCCTTAATCTCAATTTTCTCGTATTTAGAAGAGGAAGGCTAATGTTCTTAAAGGTTCCATTTAGGTCCACAATACTATGGATCTATGAATGCCTCATTATTGACTTAATTTTTACTTTGAAATATTGAAATTTTCTTACATTTGTGTCCAGGGTTAACCAATGATTTGCAAGTTTCCTGAATGCTGGGAAATTTCTCTCACTAAGTTGCTTAATATTGTACTTTCTCATAAATTGTAGCTCAATAAATAAGCTGATGACTTTTTCCTTTGTGTCAAAGTACAATTTGCACACAGTGAAATGTACAGATCTAAAGTGTACAGTTTACTGAATTTTGACAAACATATGCACTATTATCTCCCTTCCTATTATAAGACATTGATTTCTATGTTGATTGGATTTTGATTTCTTCACTATTTGATTACTGGAAATCCACTTGGGCTATCCTTATCACTCTTCTTTATCTTGTCAATATTTCATTGGTATATAATCAGTAATTTTCAGATATATAATTCTAATGTTTTTCTTAGTATTATTTCATCCTCTTATTTCAGTATTTTCTCCATGTAATAGACAATAAATTCAACTAAGATCCTTGGACCAGACCAAATATTATTTACATAGTATCACTGCCAGGTTTTTTACTTAAAAGAAATCATATATTTGACTGTTTCCATAAGAGGGTTTATCCTACACTCTTTCATATTAATGGATATTTGATCATTTTACCAGAAAAACACTTAATTCATTTTTTAGCCAAAGATAAATGTATTTGATAGCATATTTCTTAAAACATGCTGTTATATTTCAGGCTAGTTTTGAATATTTCTTTAGTTCAGTCATAAGACTGCGGCTTTTGAGTCATCTGGACCCAAACACCATTCAGCTGACTTTGGCTCCTCAGAGTGGGTAAGGGGAGCTATGCTTCCTCCTGTTTTTAATCAGATACAATTTGATATTTACCGATTTCTGACACCTGGCTCTGAAAAAGCCCATGTGCGCCAGTTCAGACTGGCCGAGTCCCTGACCTTGACAAGTCCTTTGGATCTGACAGTTCTCCTAAGTTCAAATTCTGTGGGGTCACTTTGGCTCTGTTTTCCCCACCTTACAAGAGGCAGGCTCCCCAGCCATAAACCCAAAGCTGTAGCCTAGAGCCCTCCCCTGAGATCACAGCCACAAACGTAGTCCTGGCTCTGACAGCGGAAGGGGGACTGCTTTTGCGGTTACTGTCAGACGTCAATGCTGGAGGCTGGCTTCCAGGCAAAGTCTCCGGTACTCAGTTTCTACCCAAATGAAATAGGAACCAACACATGCAACTGAAATTACCAAAGTCTGTCCTCCTGATACTTAAACAAACAATTCTACCTGCCCTGAATTTTAAGTACATTTGGTATCTATATGAGCAAATATTCCAGTATTTGCACAAACTTTGGTTGATCCTAGAGCCACATTAATCAGAAAAGAGGAGAGAATGTCATTTATACCAAATAGCTAAATCCTTGCTTAAGTCAAGTATTACACTGAAAAAGTGGAAGTTTTATAGTGCTGGATGCTAAAAAGCTCCAAGAGGACTGCAGAGAAGTCAATAAATCAAATAATCAATACATATTTATTGAACTACTTCAGACATTTTGCCTAGTGTCAGTCCTATTTTGTACATGGTTTGTACACACCCTGAAGAATCTGGGTCTCAAAAGTTGACCCTGTTGTCTTCTTGATCATGATTTGGACCTGGTCTAAATATTTTCTACTTCTAAGCCACTCCAACACAGCACAATTGCCTTTGGTACAACAAATAAACCAAACAAAATCTCTTAGCTCCTGCCTTGTGTTGAGCAAAACATTACATGAGACAATAGTAAAAAATGAAGTTCTTAGAACACTTGAAATAAATGTCATGATATACCAAGACTGAAGATTAATAAATTCAGCCTCTTAGTGTAAGAATCCTCTTTACGTCCTTGCTGAGAAAGGATTTTCTAGCCTGTGTTTGAATACTCCCACTGACAGAGTTTATTACTTTTCAAGGCAGCCATTCTACCACGTTATTATACAACTACACATTTTATTCTCAACTGAAATCTGTCCCTCTAGAACCTCTGCACACAGCATGGCCTCAATTTTGTCCTCTGAAATGATACAAATTAAGTCTAGTAGTTCTTCAACATGTTAGTTTCTTTAGCTATTTGGCATCTAAACCTAGCCTAGGAGTTGCGGGATTACAAAGATGGTTGAAGGCATGGTTCCTATCCTGAAGTTACTATAGGTGGTAAAGAACAATGTATGAGAACCTGGCTTATACCCAGCAATTTAACCCAAAAAAAGTCATGAAATTCATAACAGCAGTTTAAAAGATAGTGCCAGTCTTAAGAATTGGAAGGATATGAATAAAATGGTATATGTAACAATATTCTAACACAATCACAAAGATAGGCTCTAGCAAATTTCCATAATGCTTAGACCACAGTTTAAAACTCTAGATGGTTTTTGATTCATATATTTATAGCTTTTAATACATGTCCATCGCTACATTTGAGGTTAATAATTTACATCCATATAGCACTTTAAAGCTTTCAAAGAATTTTACATGTTATTTTCATATAACTTGATTTTGAAATTTAAAGTGACATCATGCCATGGAAAATGATAAGTCTTTACTAACCATGCTGAGAATATAATGGGGAATATAAATGAAATCCAGTTTTCTGAATGGCTTCATGAAATCTACAAATATGGGTTCTGAAGTAGAACCCTGTTTGCCACATACTAGCTGTGTGACTTTGGAAAAATTTCTTAACCTCTCTAAGCCTTCATTTCCTTTTCTCTAACATGCAGATAACATACACTAGGCCTTAAGTAAAATAATTCACAGAAAGAGCTAAACTCAGTGCCTGGTACACAGGATGAATAAATGTTTGTTCTTATTAATCTTTTTGTGCATCATAGCTAATAAATTATTTCTTTATTATAAAATTTATCTTAATATGGATAGATGACATAGGGAAGAATGGTCAAAATATTTAAAGTTCCACAGAGCTTAAAACAAAATTGTCACATTGGCAGAATAAAAAATATTGTGATGGCCACTTCCGGATATATACATAAAAGAAATTAAAGCAGGACTCAAATATGTTTATGGCAGCATTATTCACAATAACCAGAATGCGAAAGAAAAATGTGGTATATACATAGAATATTACTCAGCCTTAAAAAGGAAGGAAATTCTGACACATGCTACAACATGGATGAATCTTTAAGATATTATGCTAGGTCAAATAAGCCAGTCACAAAAAGACAAATACTGTATGAGTCCACTTGCATGAGGTACCTAGAGTAGTCAAATTCATAGAGGCAGAAAGTAGAATAGCAGTTACCAGGGAACAGGGGGAGGGAAGAATGGAAGTTATTGTTTAATATATATGGAGTTTCAGTTTGGGAAGATGAAAAAAGCTCTAAAGATGGATAGCGGTGATGGTTATACAACAATGTGAATGCACTTAATGCCATTAAACTGTACACTTTAAAATGGTTTAAATGGTAAATCTTTTGAGAGATATATATATCACCATAAAAAAACTTATAAAATATTGTGATGGTATTCCAAGAGACTTAAGGCTACAAAGAAGTATAAGGCACATTCCTTATACTAGACATCTAATTAGGGAGATAGAAAATATACTAAAAGGACAAATAGCAATGGAAAGTATTCTAATTAAGGTGACAAGCAAATAAATAATCATCAATGAAGTGACAATTTGCCAAGGACATTACCCAGTTGGTGGACATTAGTCATAACTTACATAGGCCAGATGTCTTGGGTCAGATCACGGACAAAGATTGTGACCTGAGGTTTCACTCAACAATACTCAATAACAGAGCAGGATTATTAAATGTAAAAAATTGAGAGGCTCCCAAAGACACTGACTGACAGCTTCATCTCCTGGGCATTCTGTACTTCATCATGCAGGCACAGACAATGTGAAATAGTTACTATAATTAAGCACTTTCCTTATCCTCCCCTAGCAGAACTGCGTTTAAGATAAAGGATAATGGCACTAAATGAACAGGTTAATTAGAGACAGCATTTACCCCCAGAGGCCTTCCACTGGAAACACCATTTCACACCATTACATCACACAGGAGAGCCAGGCTCGAGGGACCCGCTCCTGGGACAGCCAGTGACCAGGAGAGAACAAAGCAAGCAGCGGCAAGAGGGAAATCATGCTGGCTTATCCAATATGCGTGCCTCTCTAGGAATTCCCCTCGTGTTTCTACAAGGCATGGGTTGTCAAACTACAACCTGTAGGCCAAATCTGACCCATTGTCAGTTTTTGTACAGCCTGTAAACTTAGTTTTTACATTTTTAAAGTGTTGCAAAAAAAGAAAAACGAAACAAGAATATATGACAGAGACCTATGTGGGCACAAAGGCTAAAATATTTATTATCTGATCCTTTACAGAAAAAGTTTGCCAATCCATGCCATAGGAAATAGAAATTAAGCAACGTGTTTAATGCCAAAGAAAAGGGTAAAGAGAATTGTAAAATGTTCACATGGAAACATTTTAAAACTCCAACCCTATCACCAATTATCACCCTAGAAATATCTTAGTTTGATGCAGAGGTGTCCTTTGTGTTCATCCCTTTCATGAACAATTATGCTCTCTCCCCCACTGACCATGTAGCAAAAAAGTACCAGAGAAATCTAAGCAACTTACTCATTCAAACAACTTTTTTTTTAAACAATAACTTTGTTTTAAGCAATAAAACACAAACTTGTCTACTCCTCCCTTTTTACCTCCCTATTTCTCAAACCTGGTCATTATTTCAAGATTAAACATGTTCTTATGAAAATATTATGATGTGAGGTGGTGCCTGCTATTATTCAATTGGTTTGAGGGTGTTTAGGCCTAAGTTTTAAAATAGGTTGTTAAGTTAAAACTTGGCAGACAGAAAGAGAGACTAGGGTAGGCACCAATTATTGTATGTAATTAGAAAACGTGATTTAGAATTCGCTAATTCGTAAGAGCTCAGGAAAGAAAGAAAACCTCAACAACCTCACCTAACTTAACATACTTGTATTCTGAATATAGCTCAGTGCCCATTCAGAACCCGCCGTTAATTCAGCTGATGTTTTTCTTCCCAGAATAAGAAATACTTTCTTTGACTGAAATGTGGGGTCATTACAAATAAAAATATTGCTCTTGACTGACTGTAAGTGGATTACATATTTACTTTGCTTTATTGAAAGGCCCATGAGGGGGGGTGGCCATAACTTATACCTTTTCTTACATTCCATATTGCCTAGTTGGGCACAAAATTGGCACTACAAAAATAACTTATTGTTGATGACATAACATATACCCAATACAAAGAATGAAATGAAGTTGGTTCACCCTTGGCAGGTAGACACATTTTAATGTGGTTATTGGGAAAAGTCGAAATTTCTTGGCTCCAGAGCGAGGCTCCAAAGTTCAGTGACCTCCAATGGAATCTCAAAACAAAGTCAATTATGGTTATAATACCTCTAGTCTCACATATTCAAATGATTTTGAGACACACAAAATCTCCACTATATATGTATTGTTTCACAAACATTTTAAGGCTTAAAATATTGAACCAGATGGTGTCTTTTGGATAGACCAGTTCTCTGAAAATGCTGCACAGGACAAGAGCTTCCAACTACAATCTCACTGTCTAGAAAATCTGTATTCCCACCCTAGATTACCAAAGAAGAGTTGAACAAAGGTGCAGGAAACACAGGGCACTCCTAGGAAGAAGCAGCTAATGGGCTTGAGTTGGAGCAGCTGTCCCAAGGGCTGCTGTGCTATTGGAATCCTTCCACTGGTCTACATACGGCAGCTTCCCATTTACAGAGTATAGCACTTGGTTTAAGGAGTTTCTGCTTCATCAACTTACAGTCCATGTGCACCTGTCTGTGCACACGCACACACACATACTAGGTGACCTTGAAGCAAGGCCTGATGTTGGGGTAAAATAGTTTCTTCCAGGGTTGCATGAGGACACAAATTTAGTTATTTTAATTGGAAAAAAACCTCAAACTGACCACAGACCTTAAGGCTTTATGTCTTTCACCTTTTTACTAATACATGAATATTTTTAAAAAGGAAAACATCACACCAGTTGATAGGCCACAAATCTCCAATAAAATCACTTTCCTTTTTACGTTTTAAAAGCCAGTCATGCCTGAATACTGATTTTCCTGCCCTTTGACTACATATCAAACTAAATGGTACTTACAAGCAATTGACTATAAGTTTGTTTAACAGCAAGACATCCCTTTAATTAACTGCCCTCTTTTTTATTGGAGTTGACAGGCAATACATTTGTAGCATCTCAACTGATTACATGAAGTCTTAAGTAGTTATATACCAATTGGTAAAGAAAAAATAGCTACATTAATCCTAACAGATGGGCTTCTTAACCACAAAACCTAATAAAGAAAAAAAAACTTAATAATTTCAAAAAACTGAATGCCATCATTTTTTTAAAAAGGAAGAAACTGTTAATTTCATTAATTTTAAAAACTGTGTTTATCCCATTTTTCAAGAAAAAATTCTTCTTCAGACATTGTTCATCTTTCTCACTGACTCACTCTGTTTTATGTAGAAATTCTACTTCTTGGAGCTTCCCTAAAGAAAAAAATCGAGTGGCGGGGTGCAGTGACTCACACCTATAATCCCAGCACTTTGGGAGGCTGAGGCAGGAGGATCACTTAAGGCCAGCAGTTCAAGACCAGCCTGGGAACACAGGGAGACCCCATCTCTACAAAAAGCGAAAAAAAAAAAAAAATAGCCAGGTGCAATGGTGTGTATCTGTACTTGGGAGGCTGAGGTAGGAAGATTGCTTAAGCCTAGAAGTTTGAGGTTGCAGTGAGCTATGATCATGCCACTGCCCTCCAGCCTGGGTGACAGAGTGAAATCCTGTCTCTAAAACAAACAAACAAATAAACCTCAAAATCCCCAAGATTTAACCAAAAAATACATTTATCATTTACCTGTCTAAAGTGGATAAAAATTATAAACAACACTTCATTTCAATGGTAGGAGATGATTGAAATAAAGCATAGTCAATTCACAGAAAACACAGATAAAGCATAGTTAATTCAGGGAAAACATGTGCACTATACAGTCATTGCAAATGACTCTACATACAGACTATTCATATGACAAAATCTTCATGATGTTTAGTGAAAAAAGATGACTTCTAAACAGTGTATCTGATTTCAATTATGTTCACTATTATATGAATAGAAAAAAGACTAGAAGGATATAAACAAAAACCATATCAGTTTTACAATGTGGGGAGGAATTACGGGTGGTTTTTATTTTCTGCTTT
Organism: Indri indri; assembly: GCA_004363605.1. NCBI lineage: Eukaryota > Metazoa > Chordata > Mammalia > Primates > Indriidae > Indri > Indri indri. The sequence continues at coordinate 72,349 of RJWJ010000250.1, forward strand.
ATACTCTATACAGTCTATATAATTTCCTCATTTTGTAAAAAATATATATATATATTTTAGCAGAGGCTATTTTAGCAGAGGAAGAGGATTCTCCCACAGGTCTTAATTAGATGATACTCTAGACTCAGAGCTGTCCAGCGACCCACTCCCAGAAGCAGTCACGTTTTTAGTAAGGATAACTGCCCACCGATGCCAGTTCCATCTTCTCTAGATTATTGTCAGAGCAGAAAACAAAAAGATAGTTTGGGAAAAATGCCTACTCCTGCATTTAAAAACAAGCAAATTCTCAGTAGTAGGTAGAATCATTAAAACCAACCAAATAAATAAATAAATAAACCCACCCACCCTTGTTATCTAAGACTCACATCGAAGAGGTTTTATATCCACACATTTTAAGAAACCAAGAGGGAGTCATAAACCCAATTCAATTTAATTGGGTACTCTCTTGACAGAATTGTTATTAATAAGATTGTATTGTACAAACCTCCCTGAAATCCCAAACGCTGCTGCCTACACCAGCAGAAACATTTAACATACAGCACAGCACATGCAGTTGTGTCTGCTTTTCTGTCCTGGCCCCCTCCCACAGACCCCACACAATCCTCCTTCTCCCCCTTCCCCCTGGATTCTCAAATAATAAAAAAAAAAGCTTGTCTTGAGCAACCTCCATAAATTATTCACATGATATTGCAGTGTATGTCAGCAATCTCACAGTGTTTAAAAAACTTAACTACAAGCCAATTAAAATGTAAACTGAGAAAGACGGATGGAGCTGGTTGCTCTGGTGTGAACTTGAGCAGCTCATAACAATATGCACTACAACTTCCAGATCTGCTAATTTGACAGCTACTTTCATCAGCAGAGCCTTGCCCTCCCCCAATGACTTCTTCCTCTTCTTTTTAATGTAGTGCTTCTCCCAGGACAAATGGTTCCATATCCTTTCACATTCAGCAGATTAGTCCCCTGGGCCTTGCAACCAGCCCGAGCTCTCAAAGTGGAAGTTATTAAGGTTTTTCCCTCTTTGTTTTTAAGGATGTAATATACCCCTCATTTTCTTTCCAGGTTGTAGCTTATAAGTAAAATAGTAGTATTTAAAAATAAAAAAGAAAGGAAAGAAAGAAGCAGCAATAAGTAAAGGGGAAGCATACAATAAGAAATGGATGGAAAATCTGAGGGTTAGCCAAATGGAGATAATGATGTTCTAAAACAGGTCTCCTCTCCATTGTTTTCATTTCAATTTTTTCTATGACACGCTTTACACCAATGGTCTATATGCCATGCTTCCACTTAGTCTAGACTAAACTAACATGAAACAAAATACAAGCAGCACCTTACTTTGTTTTTGAGAGGAAGAGAAGTCCTGGACTACACTGTACAGGTTTTCAGCAGTTCTATTGAAACAGAAATATGAATCCCTTAAAAAATACTAGCATACCTTCCTCCACATTCCACATCCTGACCTTTCCCTCCTCTTAAACTTTACATAAGAAATCTCAGCTGGGCATGGTGGCTCACACCTATAATCCCAGCACTTTGGCAGGCCAAGGGGGCAGGATTGTTAAAGGCCAGGAGTTCAAGACCAGCCTGGGCAATATTGCAAGATTTCATATATACAAAAAAAAAAAAAAAAAAATTAGCCAGGCATGGTATCACACACTTATAGTCCTAGCTACTAAGGAGGCTGAAGCAGGGAGATTGCTTAAGCCCAGGAGTTAGAGGTTGCAGTGAGCTATGATGGTGCCACTGTACTCCAGACCGGTCAACAGAGTGAGACCCTGTCTCCAAAAAAAAAAAAAAAAAAAAAAAGGCAAGCAAGCAAGCTCAGTCTGCACTGAAATGAAAGCTGTCCCTAGCCAGGTTGGCATTAGAACATAAGTCAGATTACTAATGTTTCTGCATTTCCTACCTCTTCTTTCTGGAATATGAGTTTTCATTTTATGAAACTATGTAGCTCAAATTTAAGTCAGGGACATATGATCCCTCTAAAGAAGGGTATGGACAATGAAAATATTCCACTTTGGTTCTCATCCTTTCCAGTTTTGTGACCAGACCTACAATTTAAACAGAGGACACAAATGGGCCTCAATCTTCACAGAGAGAAAAACACACCTTAGTCCTAGAGAAAACACTGACCTTACGGTAATGGGACATCACCTTGATTAATCTACTCTCTGTAATCTGTACACATCAGGTCAATTAGGGCAAAGTTCACACAGAAATGGCACCTGTTCAAATCAACACAACCACAAAAAATGCTTATTATCCATGAGCCAACTACTAGGATATCTATCAGTGACCAATTACATCAAATTAATGTCTCATAACAGATAAGCTAATCAATGAAATAATTCATTGCCTTGAACTTAAAGAGATGGGAATAATTGGAAATGAACAAGTGCCTCATATGTAGCCAGTGCAAATGGAAAAGAAATGAAGGAACTCAACTCTCTGAGCAAACTTTTAAATTGGGGGTTTAGTTGGGGAGAAATAGTTGATTTTATGAATTCCATGGTAGGTTTTCCTCTGCCATTAGTCAAAGAAGACTATATGCACTGTAATTATATCTCACATCTATTTGATCAAATTCAATTAGCAGGCATCTCAGAAAAGCTTATATGTCAAAACAAAGGCAGGTGGTTATATGATCAGAACATATAATCAATGAATTCATTCTACTATTTAATCCTGCTGAATTATTTACAACAGTGTCTTTGACTCTATGGTGTATCGGAATCTTGTGAGGAGATTTTAAAAACTACAGATATCCAGGCTATATCCCTAGATATTCTGATTCAGTTGGCCAAGGATAGGGCCTGAAAGCCGGTATACGCAAAAATTTTCTTTCAGTTGACTTTAATTTAGTGTTGCTGAGGACTGAGAACAGCTAATGTGAATGAGAAAGCTAACCTCTGGTTATTCACCAGTAGAACATGACAACGCCACAGACTGGACAAACTATAATAGGCTGCCTTCAACTCCCTCTTAGCCTTTAACTGCCTGGAATCCTCTTATTCATATCAGTCTATTAATATTTCTTTCTTGTCAAAGTCCTCAAACGTGCTTTCATTTTAAGTCTTAGTTTTGAAAATAGGGCTTCTGATCAGGGGAATGAAGATTAAAATCTCAGTGAGACACCACTTCACACACACTAGAATGGCTATAACCAAAAAAGACAAATAACAAGTATTGGCAAGGATATGGATAAATTGGAACCCTTACATACTACTGGTGGGAATGGAAAATGCAATCACTTTAGAAAACAGTCTGGCAATTACTCAAATGGTTAAATGATGTGACTCTGCAATTCTACTACTGGCTATATATACCTGAGAGAAATGAAAACATATGTCCACAAAAAACATATACATGAGTGTTTGTAACAGCATCATACACAGTAGTCAAAAAGTGGAAACAATCCCAATGTCTATCAACTGATGAATGGATAAACAAATGTGGCATATCTATTTAATATAATATCAAGAGGCAATATAAAGAAATGAAGTGTTGATACATATTCCAACATGGCTGAACCTTAAAAACAAGTGAAAAATAAGTGAAAGAAGTCATCCACAAGGCCGACATATTGTATGATTCCATTTATATAAAATGTCCTCAATAGGCAAATCTATAGAGACAAAAAATAGAGTAGTGGTTGCTTAGGTCTGGGGAGCTGGGGAGTGGAAGGGGCCGAGGAAGGAGGTGATGGTTAAGAAATGCAGTGTTTCTTTTTAGGGTCATGAAAATGTTCTAAAACTGACTGTGGTGATGAACGCACAACTCTGCAAATGTACCAAAAACCATTGAAGAGTACCCTTTAAGTGGGTGAATTGTGTGGTTACGTAAATTATAACTCAATAAAGATGTTAAAAAAAAATAAAGAGAAGAAAGGAAGGCTTCTGTTTTGGTGCCTGTCTTGGCAGCCTACTTAGCCTCCAGTCTCCTACTGGGGCTGGAGTCATGTCTGGCTTGGTCATGGCTCCCTCAAGGTGCCAGGCTGTACTTCTAAACCTAGCCTGTTGATAAGAGCTTTTCATTTTAACTGCACCTCTTGGGTCTGGCTCCTGGTTCCAACATATCCTAGTCTTCCTCACCTTAATAACCTTTGCATATCTGGCTGTCTCTTCAAAAATGGGAATGTTCAAGCAAGAATAAGACTGGCGCTTTATTCTGAAGGTAACAGGAAGTCATTAAAGTCTTGTGGGGGGTGGATGAAGAGAAGATACCTGGATTATTATTAAGTCTTTCAACTGATCCATCTCATTATACGTTCCTCCCAATTGACCAAGTTTACCTTGTCTCAATGCAACAACTTTTAAGTAATTCCTTTCCTCCCACATTGCACCAACTCCTTATAATTAGGTCCCAGCCTTTCACTTCAACCTGATGTCCCATAATTCCTTGATCTAATCCTCTCCTCTTCTTTCTGGCCACTCAACTTCCTGTCCCTCATAGAAATCATTCGCATTCCCACCAACAGATCTTTAATCACACCATCACTCTGGTACCCTGCCTCCCTCCTTCTATACCCTCCAGGGTTAACCTATTCTTCGAGGCCTAGGTTTAATCCTGCCTGCTCCATGAAACTGTTCCTCAAAATTATACTAATTAGGGCAATAAATGATATATATGAAGCAAACCCCAAACTCACAGCATGACCTTTTTGTCTCTCTGACCAAACTATACATTCTTTGAGAACAAGGACAAAGTGAAAGACTTCTCTTGATTCTACACAGTGCCAAAGTGCTAAGCTAGCAGCAGATGTACTTAATGACTGACTGATAAAAGGGAACTCATTTTTATTTCCAGGGATAGATGTACAATCAATTTCTCTCTCATATTCTCTCTCTGCTGTGGTTTTTCTTCCCATTCCAAGAAAGCCTGCTCTCTGTGCATTTCCTTTTCTGTAGGCTGTGTGCTGTTACAGTAGAAATCACTCCCTTGGGAAAATTATTGATGGGCAGCTTCTAATTTTAAGCTACAGCTGAACTAAGAAACTGAATCACAGCTGTATTACCATTTCATTCTGCATGGAGCCCTAATGATAAATATTTAACCAGAACAACTTCCTTTTCCTTTGTTGCTATGTTCCCGCTTAATTATTTTAACAAACGGCTGTTCCAAACATTTACCACTCTTGTCAAGCCCCTCGCACTACTCCTGGTGGATCATATTTTTGCTGCCTCATTCACTAAGAAAAGAGATGTCACCCTCATCACTTTCATACTTACCTATACCTATCTATCCACTGTTCTCGTTATGAGCCCTGTTCGCCAAGTATTTCCCGTTCTTCCCCAGTTCTAGGCACTTTCTTGACCCCTTGAGGTCAGATGTGGCCATGTGACTTGGTCTATTATGATCACAGAAGAAAATGGTAAGATGCAAATGCTGAGATGGAGCTTCCATTAGCCTGGGCCCTTGAGGGGCAGAAATAAACAGAGCCCCTGTCCTGATTCATGTTGGACGTATGGTGTGAGTAAGGAATCTTTGTTGCATTAACAGACTTAGATCTAGGGCTACTTGTTATTGCAACATAACCTAAACTATCCTGCCCAACGCCTCATTTTATCACTGTCCTTCCCTTCTATCACACAGGAAAACCTTCCAACCTCACTTTGAAACTACTCCTTTACCTCTACTCAGATCCCATTTCCACCTGTCTCTTTTCTCTGAAGTTACGTACTTCATCCTTTCCCTCTTTTGTATCTTTAATATCTCTCTTATTTATAGAAATGAACAAATAAAAAAAAACCACCACCACTTATTGAGTGCCTTCGGAATTCCAGGTGCTTGATTTAATTAAATCCTTACAAATCTCCAAGAGGTATGTAGTACTAATCTCATTTTATACAAGAGGAAACTGAGGCTCACAGAAGAACTTGATCAAAGTCAATATCTAGTAAATGGTAGGCCTGAGATTTGATCTTCCATATGATTCCAAAGCCCTAAATATCCCAATGACATATAGGTGTCCCCAGCCTACAAATACATTCAACCTATCCTTATACAAACAACCACTTTTCTACTTTGCCCCTTTAAGTCAGGGCCATTCTTTATTTCCCACCATCCTAAACACTGAGTGCACATTCATTGCCTCCATTTCTTTATTTTATGTTTCATTTTCTTTTCTTTTTTTTTTTTAAGAGACAGGGTCCTGCTCGGTTGCCAAGGCTGTAGTGCAGTGGCATGATCATAGCTCACTGTAACCTCAAATTACTGGGCGCAAGCGATCCTCCTGCCTCAGCCTCTCGAGCAGCTGGGACTACAGCCACACCCTGCCATGCCTGGCTAACATTTTTTATTATTTTGTAGAGACAGGGTCTTGCTGTGTTTCCCAGGCTGGTCATGAACTCTTGGCCTCAAGTGATCCTCCCCCCACAGCCTCCCAAACTGCTGGTATTACAGGTGTGAACCACTGCACCTGGCCTCATTCTCTTTTTGAATGATTCTAACCCAGTCTCTACTCTCATCATTCTACCAGAACAGTTCTTGCCCAAGGTCAATGAAGTGGTCTTCAAAAGATGCACATCTTTCTGTCCTCTCTGTGGTATCAGATATTACTGCTTCTACTTTGTGAAATCTCTTCTTTTGCAAAACCACTCTTTCCTAGATATCAAATAACGCCTCTGACTGCTTCCTTTGCTGAATATTCCTCTTCTAACCATCATTAGTGAACATTCCTGAGCCTATGTTCTCCATCAGGGATTTCTTAAATCAGTATTTCTAACCCCGACATCTATCTTCAGCTAGCCAAATTTTGTTAGTCAAAGTTCTCCACCTGGATGTTCCACAGGTACCTCAAACCCAACATCTCCACAAGTGAACAGGTTCCCTCATTCCCATCTCAGCCCCGTTCTCCCCTGCAATGCACATCACCGTCGAGGCCGTCTTTGGGTCAGGCATCTCAGAATCACCCTCACCTCCTCATCTTCATTGTTCCCCAGTTCTCCACATTTAGTCACTCGCTTAGATCTGTCCATTATCACCCCTAAAATCTTTCTGGAATATTCCTTCTTGTCAAATGTTATTACTAATGCCCCAGGTGAATCTTTATTATCTCTTCTCTGAAAATGCCCTGTGATTTCCCTGGTGTCCGCATCACCTCACTGAAATCCAAATCTGATTGTTAGTCTTCTGCTAAAAAAGTTCTCTGTGGTCTACAGGATTTGGGGCCTAATCTGCTTTCCTGTTTTATTACTCACATTCCTTTCCAAACACCTACTATTCCAGACATGTAAGTAGGGCTACATAGTTCCTCAAACACACGATAGACTTCACTTGCTTTTGCCCACACTGCCTCCAATTCCCCTCTCCCTGAGGAACTTCTATTTGTCCCAGAAGACAGAGTTCAAAGTCACTTCCTCTAGGAAGACTTTCCTAAATTCACAGGCAGCTTTAGCCATATCCTTTTTTATGTTCTCTTGTCAATTTTGTTCATGTTTCTATGACATCACTTATAATATGTTGTGATACTTGCTTATGGATCTGTCCCTAAGAGGATTTTGAGTTGTGTTCAGTGAGCTCACAGGGAAAGGACTCAGACAAAAATAGAAGTTGGGGTACCTTTATCTTTTTATAAATGAAGGACTCACATGAGCTTTGCTTTTAGAGATTTAACATATGAAACAAAGTTGAAAAACCATTTTACTGGAACATATATTCCTTGAGGTCAGGTATCTTACTAAATTTGGGAACCCTAGGATATAGCATGATGACTGGCACATGGTAGATACACAAGAAATGTTTCCTGGGCTGTACTGCCTCCCATTGTCCCCTTCCACTTGAGCTTTTATCCTAAGTACAGTGCAAAATTTAGTAACTCCTTTCCAGGTTGCCCTGGGAGACCCAGGCTCTCAGAAACAAATCTGGTCATTAAAACTATGACAGTTGTCACTGAAACAGCATTGCTTTAGAAGCACCTAGAGTACAAAGTTTCTTAGCAGCTGTGGTTCATTACCAAAGTAGGCATTATCTTAAAATTGATCTTATCTGAAGGTTAAACACACTTAGTTCCTTGTCAGAACACTTAACTCTCCAATATGGTCAATTACCAGATAATAGTGTCCACTTTCTCATGTCTTACTACTTAAATGGTCTGATCAATAAATAAGTACACACTGCATTATTAAGAGCTTGCTGATGGCAGATATGAATGGAAAAGTCTCTGAACTTCTAACTGTTAAAAAATACCATTTAAGTACCCTGTCAATAGCAGGCATTTTATAAGTCTCTATTGTGTCTGTGGCACTGAAATGCAATTTTCTTTGAACCTTTGATCTACACTATACATGTCACATGCAAATGCATAGACAATTTTTTCAATTTGTTCTGAGCTTGAGCTTTATTTCTCTTACTAATAAAGGGATGTTTGACCAAATGTATTGGTTCCTCATCAAACCATAAAATACTTAAAGTCATCAAAGCAAGTTTAATTCTGAACCCTATGATCTAAATGGGAAGTGAGAATATTTGTATTCAGCTTGGTGATGGAACTGACCCACTTAAGGAAGACATTGGGGGAAAAATCTGAGCCAATTACTCCTTCACCAAATTTCCTTTCTTCATAGATGGCATCTTAGAACAGAAAGGATTTTACTCACAGTTAATTTTTAAATTCCTACTATTCCTTTTGGTAACAGGCTTTCCTAGTACCTTTCTACATTTCTACATATCTTACAAAGGATGTCTAAACTGAGCTTGCACCTGCAGGAAAAAAGGTAACATTCTAACTTTACCTACAATAATATCATTGCTGGAGGAATATGGGCTCAAATCCAGCTATTTGAAATTTTTTTAGCATTTTAGCATCAAGGTTTATCCAAACCAGTCCAAGAATATTTTATTTACTTAAAACTATGTCGAACACATTAGCCAGTGTTTATACAACCAGTTCTGCTTCTGTCTCCAATACTTGAATGCCAATGACCAAAGACAGTTAGTAACTTAGTGTTCTCAAACCGAAAAGAGTCTGTTATGAATGAACCCAATCCACTTTTCAAAGACGAGAAAAAGTGCCTTGCATCATACACTAACAAAAAGATAGCAGTTTTGAGTCCATTAAAAAAAAAAAAAAAAAGCTTCCATTTACTGAATACCTACTAGGTGCTGGACAGTTTAAAAACTAAATACATTGGTTGTTATGACGTAGATAACTATAGTGCTTTCTCAGTGAGCCAATCTCCCTTCCTTACATATCAAAGTGAGAAAGATGATGGTCAACATAATATTTGAATGTATATGATTACCATCAACTTGGCCATGCCCTTCCTTGAACTCTGGTGAAATAAAAAAAGAACACACTGACTAATGATTAAAATATATCACATTCCTTCAATGTGTACGATGCTCTGCTAGCTGTGTATAGAAAATAACCCAAAGCAATGTCTCTGGCTCTGAGTAGTTTAAAATCTCCTAAAAGAAATAGGATCCTAATCGTGAAAGATAACTTAAAAGACAGTTAGTTAATTAACAAATGAGATAAACAGGCTACAGGAGGATTATAACAGACTGAAGAAAGAAGAGTACAGAGAGCCTGGGAGTCTTGGAGAGTTTTCAGGAAAAAATGTGATTTGAGCTAAGTTGTTTTTTTTTTTTTTTTTTTTTTTTGCTATGATTTTTTAAAGTATAGAATTCAGAGAGTATAAAAGAATAGAGTACAGAGTACATCGGTAGCAATATATGTGGAATGCAGGGGTGAAAAAAAGTTTAAAAAGTACAATTAATTATATAAATACTTGATGAGTTATAGGAGAATAACATATAGTGCACCTAACACTTGGATAGTTAATCTGCATAAATATATTCATTTAAATAAATAAATAATTCTTTCTAAGAAAGTAATACTTATTTTGGAGTAGTTGAAAAATAAGATTATCAATAGCTTCAGAATTTCCATATTTTTTGATATAGCAATTCCATTTCCAAGAATATGTTTTAAGGAACTCCAAGAGTCATCTTATGAATACACAGATGAAAAACCAGATAAATCCTAAATGTCCAGCAATCAGGGATTAGTTATGTACATTACTGTGAATACGGAGAATGGATCAAAACAGATGTAGAATAATTAATAGATTAAAAAGATACATTGTTCTTGAAAATGTCAGGAGGAAAAACATGTCCCATTACATTAACGTCCGTGTATTCACAAAAAAAATTATACACACAAAGATTTGAGAGAATATGTATCACAGACTCTGTTTCATTAATTCTAAATGGGAGTGATGTCATCTCAGAGTTACTGAGATAATTTATCTTTCTTTTAACACCTCTGCCACTTACAGCCGAGTACCTGCCTCTCCCCCACGTGGCTACAGTGAACGCCTTTATGTTCACCATGCGCGACTTATATATCTCCATGTTTTAGTACCTTGTACAGCTCCTGAAAAATGTTCTTTAAGTATCTGTTGAAAAAACATTTAAATGAATAAAACCAGTAAGTACATGTGAAACACTTGGGATTTTGGGGGCTGTACACTGTTGATATTTTCTTTAAAAAACACCTTTGCTATTGAAAAACAAAGCAAAGAAAGAGAGTGGAGTGGAAGGGAGGGGAGGGGAGGGGAGTAGAGAGAAGGGAAAGGACAGGGAGAGGATGGAAGGAATGAAATACTATTATCCTGTTACATGTAAAGACAAATACTCCAACTTCTTAAAATGAATTTCTCTGGCTTGGAACATCAGAGAACATATTTTGTAAGACTGCAAGGAATGTTTCACTTACCCTGGGAGGAAATATTTAAAACTAGATCCTACTATGGTATTTCAGGATTTGAATGTCTTATCTGATGCATGCACTGTGTTGTTCAATTTCTGCTCAGCCTTCACTGACAAGGAAGCAAAGTCTAGAACAGCAGTGAAGGGAGAAACAAAATGGAGAAAGGAAGGGAAGAGGAGGAAGACAAGAGAGGGATATTCTGGGACTGACTGGGTTCATTCCCCATGATAGTCTGGTTCTTGTTTTACTGGAACTATTTCACCATCCCTAACTGTCATCCGTGTGAACACCCAATCTGATGTTAAAAGGAACCATTCCTGCTAATGGAAGTAATAAATGACAGTGCCTTAGCAATGAAATCCTGAGGTCTACATAAATCAGCATTGTAATCTTTTCAAATTCTAAGGAATTTTTGTGGTATTTTCAGGAAAGGCTCAGTTGGGTTTCCGCAAAATCACTTCATAGACTCTAATTTCTTCTTTTGAATTGTTAAAAGGTTATGCCTACCCTAAACTAGAATTCCTTAAGTTTGCATAAGAGTGTGTGTGAGCGTGGGTATGTATGAATATATGTATGTACAAGACATAAGTGTATATACGTTTCTCTTTATATAACTTGTCTTCTTTTTGTAGAAAATTAATTTTATTAATAATATTTGAATGTACAAATGGGAAAATAATAAATATGTCATCACTTACCCTGCACAGCTTTGAGTAACATCATGGGACCCTGTCACGTGTTTGGGGTTAATTTTACAAGTTTGGAAAGGTGAAGACACAGTAAGGCAGTGTCCTAGACCAGGCAAGCAGGCTCTGAGGAAGGGAAGGAAAATATTCCTCCTCACCATCCTCTCCTTGTCACAGGAATGTCTGTGTCACTACGCCCCTAGTAGATGGGGGAAGTGGTTATGCAGTGCAGAAAACTTGTCTTCTTAAAAGTTCTCCTATTTCAGCAAGCTTTATTCTATTGAGCAGCTTGCAGTGTTGAAGAAGCCACAGGCAGAAGCCATTCACCTTGCCATATGGGAAATTAGTTCAACCAGGGAGCATGTGTGTTACGCTGACCTGGCTCACTTGAACACCTTTTCCCGTTTCTATTAATTCTATCCGTGTTTCTCTGATGCATGACTGACCTCCTTCGACTCCATGAGTGAGCATTTTTGGGGTGCTGCTAGAGAATTCAAAGGGTGCCAGATTCTTCTGGGGAAGGGGGCATCTTAGGAACCTAGTCATTGTTTAGACTGGAGCATCAAAACTTAAACAGCCCAGCACTGCTCTGGAAAACAGCCATGAACATAAGCATAGGCCCCTGGATCACAACAAGGGCTTAACGTAAAGGAGGCTAAGGCATAATGAGAAATGAACACTGGGCCAAAAAACACAAACAAAATACTTCACTCTATCATCACCTGGCTTAATTTTCAAGGATCTGTTTTTGTATGAGAGCTGGGTGTAGTTGATGACCCTTTTAAACAAATCTGCTACACACTCACTTCTCTACCCAGGTGGAGATGAGACAAAACAAACAGAAGGACCCTAGTAAATGTAGGTGGAGCAGAGATCAGTTTTATTGGGAGATGATTTTTGTGTGTGAAATCATTGTGGAGAAGAAGCAAATTCACTGTATATTCTGAGAATGGGGCCAAAACTCCAGAAAAGAGCACCTCAGAGACCTCTGGATAGAATGTGACAATGAGCCTTTCAAACACACAGCTCCAGGTCAGCCTGTATGGAGAAGCAGAACTTCACATGGTAACTCACTTGTCCTGGCTCAGTTCCCTGTTTTATCTCACTGGCAAGGGTTCCAGGGAAGAGAAGTCAGTGGTGTAATAAAAAGTAATGAAAAGCAATTTTTTTTTAAGATTCAAAATTGTGCAAAATTAGTCCTCTGTCCAGTTTTCTCTGAGTCAGATGAGTGGCAAAGGCAGCTAACACTAAAGGCCACTGTGGGCCAGGTGTTGTACATACATTTATTTATTACATCTTAACAACCTATCACAGGTATTACTGTCATTTTCTAAAGAAGTAAAGTGAGCCTGAAAATGTGTTCTTCTAATACTCTGATCTCTTGAAATAATGGAAAAAGCAGACTGACAAGGACCCATTTCAAGTTACTTGCTTAATTTTCCTTTTTGCCTTTCAAAGCCAATATTAGCATGCTTTCCAAAAGATTTTTCTTTTGGATAGTAAAGTGCCTCATTTACACAATAAACAATATTAACCACTGTCTGTCAGATGAAGATGATAGAATAAATGAACTTTTTTTTAAAGATCAAAATAAGGGTCATTAAAAGCATGAGCTCCCCCCACAGAAAAACAACTGACAAAGAACTTAAAGACTATGACTTTCACAACAAAGTCAGAATTCTCACTGTTAAAAACTTGGGTAACATTAGCACAACAGTGACAACATACTACGCTGACTTCCCAATTAATCTTATTTTAGAAGCTGGTATGGTTTGGATATGGTTTGTCCCTGCAAAACTCATGCTGAAATCTGATCCCCAATGTGGCAGTGTTGGGAGGTGAAGCCTAGTGGGAGGTGTTTGGGTCATGGGGGCAGATCCTTCATGAATAGAAGAATGTCCTCCAGGAGGATGAGTTCCTGCTCTCCAGGGAATGGATTAATTCTCGAGAGAGTGTTGTTATACAGCAAGGATACCCCTTAGGTTTTGTCTCTTTGCACATATCCGTTTCCCCTTTGACCTTCTTTGCCATGTTTTGACCCAGCACATGGCCCTCACCAGAAGCCAGGCAGATGCCAGTGCCACGTCCCTTGAACTTCCAAGCCTGCAGAACCCTGACCTAAATAACCTCTTTTCTTTATAAATTACCCAGTCTCAGATATTCTGTTATAGCAACACAAAATAGACTAAGACAGAAGCTCACAAACCATACTTAAATTTGCAGGGAGAATAAATTTCAGCAACCTCTTGGACGTTAGGAATACTATCAGATACAACAATGCAATTCAATTCATTCTTTAAAGAGGTTGAACAAAGGTGTGTTTAAAAATGTCAGAAAGCTTCAAACTGTTTACTTTGTTTGAACTATGTCAATATAATGCTTTCTTTCTTCTTCGGACTGCTGAAATTGAAAATATTCCTAATTTGGTCCTTCAGCTGCAATATTTCCTTACGTGATCCTTCCATTGTATGGTAAAGAATTCCTTGCATCTGAATAGCAGTATGCTATACTTTTAATGTTAATGGAAAAAACAGATTTCTTATACAAAATGTGTGATGAAACATCTTTTGCATAAGACCCCGAGTGACATTCTAGTATTGAATCTAAAAACTAAGCCTTCACATCTTGTGTGCATAGACGCTGATGAGTTAACAGTACCTCATCCATTTAGCTTTTTGGACAAGACTTGGATCCATTTTATTTCACTTTATTTTGCAGGGCATGAAGAGTGAGGCTATTGAGACTAAAGTGGAAAGGCAGAGACAACACAACTCATACCCAGCCCTTGCCCTGAGACCCATGCATAAGGGAGTCCTTCTCAGGCCCCCTCCAGCTGGGCCCCTCCCTATGGGGCAAAAATCCATGGGGTCTTGGGGTTGGGCCCACCTGGCTGGCAAATCCCCCCTTTGGACCATGTTCTGCACACCAGGGACATAGGACCCTCTTTCCTGGATGACCTAAGCCCCTTCCAGGGCCTACTCTGGGGATCATCCTCCTGAGGACAGACCATGCTGTTGGTGCACATACCTATAGGCCTGAGGGTGGCCAAGAGGCAAATTTCTGCTGGAGTGGTAAGGGCATAAGGTATGGATGGAGCTTGGATGTGTGGGCTGAGTGCTCACCCTTGGCCAAACCTCCTCATGGTACTACTGGAAAGAGCTAGAAGTCAAGAGAAGTAAGGTGGGCCTCCATGTGCACGCATGCCCTGAAAATGTTAGCAATGGGCCTAGCAGAAGGAAACCAAGAGATGAAAGTGGTTTTAATGGTGCTTTATTTAATAGGGAATGGCATACTGTGAAAAACCCTTTCCCTTCATTTTGGTCTTTCCATCTACATCAACAAGAGAATAGTTACCATGGTGAAAGCTGATCAAAGAATCTATTGTCTGAACTGGCAATTTACAAATAAACTCCAGAATAGTTAACTACAGGAGAGAAAGTAATCAACAGATGTAAACTTGTGTAAAACCTAGTCCCCGACACACACATGTTCACGCACGCGCGCGCGCGCACGCACACACACACACACACACACACACACACACCCCTACCCACTCACCTACAGCCCCACACCATCCGGAGTCAGCTGTGGGGTATGGCCACCAAGGTTACAGATATTCTAGGTCATTGCCAACCTTCACACTATCATCGTTCTAAAGGATTTGCACCTCCCAAATTAACTCCCAAACGAGTTTATGGCTACATGTTCCAGTTCCAATACACACCTTTTAAATTGGTTTCCACTTGGTAGTAGTTTTTGCTCAAGAAAATTTAACGACAATGTATAACACACACCCTTCATATAACACAGAAAACCTCAGAACTGGCTTTCTTCCCTCTTTTAACAAATTTATTATAGGTGTTAAATTACAGTAATCCCCAAGCTCAACCCCTAAGAAACAGAGCTATCTATGTCAAGCTTACTTCACACTGATTTTCTGAAGTAGCAAGCCTAGACATCCCATTCCAAGATTAAAAAGGGCATGTATTTACTGGTAAAACACACGGGTTTTCACTGAGGTTTGGAACCTTAAAGAAAAGGGTTGAGAGAGCATACACCTCTTCAAAGGGGAGAGGGATGCAGTTGCCAAGTCAGTCACCAGACACATGGGAGACATGTTGTTCTGGTGCAATTAGACCTCAGGAGTTCTACTGCAAGACAAAAGAAGAAGAGTAAGAATTACAAAGTAGTAATGGATGGAAAGAGGGGATCCAGGAAACATACAAAGATGGACATCACTGTGGGATTTAAATGACCCTCTTGGGTCAGAACATAAGACATATTTTCAAATAAGGGTGGTGGTCATTTGTGAAACTAGACTGTATCTGAGTAGAAAGCCAGACCTGAGTGCCTTGGGAAGGCAGGAGAGCAGTGCACCTGGGGATGAGAGTGCCAGGCTCCAGGCCATAAAGCTTGGGGGTATGAAGCATTCTTCCCATGTAGTCTGTTCCCACCTACTTCACTACCACCAAAACGTTCCTTACCAAAATGCTTGCCAAATCGGCCTCCTTTTGCAAATGTTGGCCAACGTTTCCCAGTTAGAGCCAAAATACTTGGGATCCCCTCTGTTCTACCCAGTGAACTAATCCTGCTACCAAACTATCCCACACACAATGTGTCCCCTTCATTTTTTAATGTGCTCCAGGAAACACTGGGGGCAATTTTCTGGAATTTATGCAGCATTCCTTAAGGGGTCATTTTGAAGCAACAGGAAAACCTTCATGAAATTCTACTAAGGAACTGGGACTGGTCCAATTTTCCTACACAAATTTTTACTAGATGGAAATCCAGAAGTTTTGGCCACTTCTATCCATCATAAAAACGCCCTTTGTTTAAACAAAGTCTCCACTGATGCATTTTCCAGCACATAAGGTAATTTTCAGTGTGGTGCAAAACTCACTAGGGTCCTTTAAAACCAGGGGTGGGGGGAAGGAGAAGGAAAAAAGTACCTACACAGCAGAAGCCTTTATGATCTATAACTGAGTACACATTGCATTTGCCATAATACCACATTTAACCAACCGCCTGGGCTGTAATACAGTAACCCCCTCACAACACTGATCAGCCCACAAACAGAACCAAGAAACCTGGCAAGGAATTCTATCTGCAATAACAAACCTGACTTGCAATAAAAGCCATCTGTACAAGTGCCAATTATCCTTCTCCTCAATGATTAGGTTCCATCCAGTTTTGCTGACAAGCAAGTTATACCACATTTTAATAGGCAATAAAATGTATTATTAAATAATTAGTAGCTAAGAAACGGAAATTAGAGGCTACTTCCCCTCACATGCATCCCCCAGTACTTCAGTCTATTGATACAAAGCAACTTGATCCTCCAAAGAGGACAGACTGAAACCTGATACAGCAGTTTACTGTGAGACAATTATGAGGCTAATGAGTGTTCACAGAGACTGAAGCAGGAAAGAAATCTAGAAAATTCCACCTAACCCTTGTTATGTCTGATCCGTAGCAGGGTCCCGGAGGAGCAGAAATTTCTTCAAACCGCTCCTTGCGCTGAGCACATTAATTAAACTGTTAAAGGTAAAGGAGTATTGATGTCTTTCCCATCTCCCCACTTCTCCCCACAGGTAGTGTCTGGTACTTGCTCAGCCCTAAAGGTACAGTTGCACTAACTGAAAAAAGCCCCACTAAGACCAATTAAGGTCTTTACTAAGAGGCTGAAAAGAAGACAAATGAAGGCAGAAAGCCCGATTACAAGGAACCTTTGTACAGATGTAAAGCAATTAGAGTGGTCCCGAGGGTAAGGCAGCATGGTTCCAGAAGCACATGATTTTACAGCCTGTCTAAACTTGGAACAATCTATCTTTTTTTAGGTTGAGAATAAAAGTGAACCCTATATTAGTGTCATATATCAGCTGCTAGTGCCTGTGATTGGCTCCCCCATGCCTGCTAGAGCTATAAAGCTTCTCAAAGATCCCCAGTGGAGGGCAACACTATTATACACTCTGCTCTCACTGGCAGGGAAAAAAGACCTGCCTCGCGTCAGAAGTGCTTAACAGAGGGGCCGCCTCAGCTGCACAGACACCCAAGAGAGATGGGGTGTCCAGGAGAGAGAGAGAGAGAGAAAGAGAAAGAGAGAGAAAGAGAGAGACAGAGAGAGAGAGAGACAGAGAGAGAGAGAGAGAGAGAGAGAGACAGAGAGAGAGAGAGAGAAAGAGAGAGAGAATGGGGGGGGGCGGGGAGGGGTGGACCAGGAAATTGGTGCACACGGATTGGAAGGGAGGGCAAAGGAGGACCTTGGGAACTGGAACCGAGAGACATTCTCTAGAAGACACTTAAGGGGGTTGCCTCAAGGAGAACAAAAAGTCTGCCCAGATTATTCACTGGAGGACATTTTAGCCACAGCCACATTTCTGCCATTAGCTCTCCTTCTGATCTCATTAATGCATAACATGTCAGTGTTTTATCTTTCTATAGTTGATAAGAGCCAACAGATGGGTTCTTGGTAGAGACTCAGATGTAAGAATTTGTACTTTCCACTAGATTTCTGGAAGTGAAATGACCAGAAAGGGGAGGAAGGGTCAGAAATTTGTGCCTATTCCCTCAACAGTTTAGGATCAGAGACTCTTAAGACAAGAAAGGAATTCCAGAAACCACTCTGTATCCTTCCCCCCGCCCCCACACATAGCAGCCCTTTCTAATGGAAATATAAGGCAAACAGCATAGGAAATTTAAAACTTTCTAGTAGCAGCCACATTAAAGAAGTGAAAATAAACAAGAGAAGTTGATTTTAAAAATACATTTTCTGTAACTCCATATATCTAAAATATTATCATTTCAACACGTAATTAGTATGAACACATTATTAATGAGATTTTTACACCCTCTTATTTACTAAAGGTTAGGAACTGGGTGCCTATTTTATATGCATCCTGACTTGAGCTTGCTCCATTCCAAGTAGTCAGTAGCCATGTGGGAATCACAGTTACTGTCTTAGACAGTGCAGCTCTGCATGGAATGCTGGCTTGGAACCTTGGCCCACCACTTACCAGCCATGTGATGGTGCATAAATTACTTAAGCTTTTAGTGCCTCAACTGCTCATCTTTAAGTTGGGAACAATAATAATATTTACCTCCATGGGGTTGTTGAGAGAACCAAGTAAAATAATCCACGTGAAAAGCTAGTAACAAAGCCTGGCACAGAGTAAGCACTCAGTAACTATTAGTTGGACTTTTACCATTATTTTTACAAACCAATCTCCCGTAAAGAAAGAGTGTGATTTCCCATCAAGACATATGTTTTATAAAAGTTATCAGGGAATCATTCTATCTGAGGCTCCTCACTTCTATCTGTATTTACTGGAGTTGCCAAATGAGTTTTAACAGTTATTTGAGATTCAAGCAAAATGAGTTTGGAAGACACTTCGCCCTGTCAGTAATTATTTCTATTAGATGATGTACCAAGACTTTGTATCTGCTCTATTCAAGGAAAGCTAGACAGGGATAGGAATATGGTGAGTCAGAAATTAACATCTGCTATAGAGATCCATGTTGCCAGACATCAGCAAATGCTATCACACTTTAGAAGAGCGATTAGCAAGAACACTGGCTTTAGGTAAAGAGCTGATAATTGCACAAATCATTTTGATTTTTGATAACTAATAATTCACACCAAAGAACACCATTAAAAACCGGTGGCATTTAACATTCAACAGAGAAATAATTAACTTTTAAAGTTAGCCAGTAAAAGAAAATGCCAAGGCAGGATGGCGAGGCAGAGCTGACAACAAGAGGGGATACAACGGAACATTAATTAGGTACAAGCAAACATCTTCCCTCATAGCTCATGTTCTCATTCCCAAAATGTCAACAATAGATATTAACACCAGATGCTGGCATTACAGCTCCCCTGACAGTGAGTCTGGGTCATGTGTATGTGCTCAGAGAAAAGACTCATGTGACTGAGAGGAGAAATCCGATGGGATAAAGGCTGTGTTTCCTTCTCTTAAATAATTTACAGATCCTTTATGAATAGTGGAGAAATGGAAACTTTCAAGGGACTTAACTGAAACATGGAGAAGGAGAAAGACTGGATCAAGTTAGACACTGTCCACATGTAGCATACTCGGCATATGTTCCATTTGCCTGGACGTACCCTGGATACCAAAGTGCTCAGGTACCTTCCTGAAGGAGGCTGGGAATGTACTTCTGTGTGGTTTTTTTTTTTTTTTTTTTTTTGAGACAGAGTCTTGCTCTGTTGCCCGGGCTAGAGTGCCGTGGCGTCAGCCTAGCTCACAGCAACCTCAAACTCCTGGGCTCAAGCGATCCTCCTGCCTCAGTCCCGAGTATCTGGGACTACAGGCAGGAACCACCATGCCCGGCTAATTTATTCTAGTTATTTTTAGTTGTCCAGCTAATTTATTTCTATTTTTAGTAGAGACGGGGTCTCGCTCTTGCTCAGGCTGGTCTCGAACTCCTGAGCTCAAACGATCTGCTCACCTCGGCCTCCCGGAGTGCTAGGATTACAGGTGTGAGCCACCGCGGCTGGCCCTGTGTGGTATTTATAAGCAATCTTTGAGCACAGTGTGGTGAAACTACCTTCCCTGGGGTTAAGAGACATAACCGAAATATTTAGAAAAAAAGATTTCTGATCATCTAAAAAAAATCATTCCCCTTTTATTGTTAATAATTTCAATTTTTTCATGCTTTGAATCTGTGAAAAAAGATAAACAAATATAGGGAATTTGGCATATTGTTTTGCTGAGCCCTATGCATGCAAGGCCTAAGACACGAATGGGGATATGAATGGACAATTTATGTTATACAACCTCAGCTAGGGTGGAACTATCTCTGATTTGCTGTTTCCAAAGCAAGCAGTCAAAAAGTCTCTGAATACTGAGTTTTGTTTTGGGAAGTGAATTTGGAACCACTAACAAAAAGAGCAGATTGGGGGACAAATGTTTGGCAGGAATGTGTTCAGATGTAAGTGTCTAAGCATAATGAGTTTCACTGAATTCCATTATTTAACAGATTAAACAAACCCTTTCCAGCCTCAGGGCCTTTGCATATGCTATTTTCCTTGCCTACAAGGCACTTCCTCTGCAGTCTTCCCATTCTCAGCTAAGTCATTCATGTTTGTTAAATTTCAGCTTAGAATGTCACTTCCTCAAGGAGGAATTTCCCATGCCTGCCTACCTAAAGTCCTCCCCGCCACCTCCATTATTCTCCACTTCGGCCTCTTGGCATTTTCGTTTTGTTTTGTTTTCAAATAGTACTTATTGCACTTGTGCTTATCTCATTTGTTTCTTTGCTGTACCTTAACCTCTGAGAGGGCACAGATAATGTCTGTTCTTTTACTACTATATGCTATTTTGGAAGTGGTAGGCACTCAACATGTTTGATGAACACTGTTGAGATCTCTGCTGCCTCCTATTGCTGCTGACTCAATCTTTAGGGCAAGGAACACCAATCAAGACCCCGGTGGATGACGGAACAATCTAGATCTAGAGGTATCTAGATAAAACCCCCAAAGGCTCCTTTGAACATGCACTAAAATGAGCACAAATGAATAAGACAGGCTCTCTACCCTCAGGGAGTTCGCCGTCTAGGAAAAGAGGAATGTAGCCAAAGATTCAGATAAAAAAGTCACTGGACTAACAGAGGCTGGTTAGGATCAATGCAGGTTTTGGCTGACACTGTCAGAGTGAGGGTTCTCAGACACAGCAAAAGAAATCTCACAACCAATGCAAACCACCCCAGAGACTTGGCAGCACAGTGTAGGGGTTAAGAGCATGAGTTCTGGAGTTAGACTGTCTGACATTGTGACATTTTAGGCAAGTTCCTTAAACTCTTTGTGCCTCAGTTTTTTTAATCCACATGATGGAGATAATAGTAGTACTTTATGTCACAGCTTGTTATATGGATTAAGTATCTGTAAAATGCTTAGAATCATGTCTCACACATAGTAAACACTCAAGAAATATTAGTTATTAAAAATAATGGTCAACACTTGTTATCTGATGAGGGTTTGAAGAAAAGGGAACCTTTGTACATTGTTGTGGAATGTAAATTGGTACAGCCATTATGAAAAACAGTATTGAAGTTCCTTAAAAAATTAAAAATAGAATACCATATGATTCATCCAAAGGAAAGGAATCAGTATCTTTAAGAGACAGGTGCACGTCTATGTTCACTGCAGCGTTATTCACAATAGTCAAGATAAGGACTCAACCTGTTTCCAACAATGGATGAATGGATGAAGAAAGTATGTGTGTGTCTGTGTGTCCTTTAGAATGAAGGAAATCCTGTCATTTGCAACAACATGGATAAACCTGGAGGACATAATGCTAAGTGAAATAAGCCAGACACAGAAAGAAAAATGCTATGTGCTCTCATTTATATGTAGAATCTAAAAAACAGTCAAGTATATAGAAACAGAAAGTAGAATGGTAGCTACCAGGGGCAGGGAAGAATGGGGAGATGAAGGTCAAAGAGTATAAACCTGCAGTTATGTGGAATAAATAAGTCTAGAGATCTAATGTCAGCAGGAGGACTATAGTTAATAATATTGCATATTGAAAATGTGCTGAGAGAGTAAATTTTAGGTGCTTTTATCACAAAAAAAAGGTAAATATGGAAGGTGACAGGTATATTAAATTGCTTACCTGTAGTAACCATTTCACTATATATGAGAAATACCACACTGTCACTATTTCAGTATTTGTATGTATATCAAAACATTATGATGTATACCTTAAATTCATACAACTTAAAAAAAAAAAAAACTGGTCTCTTAAAGGACCACAAAACTTGCTTACTAGTTAACACCATCCAACTTCTTCCTCTATTTGGCCCATCGACTCCAGCATTTGGGCATAGCCCACTCATACTTTTAAATCTCCTATTCTCCAGTTGCTGTGGCATCTAGCACTGGCCATGAGCTTAATTCTCAAGCTTGCCTCAAATGTTTACTTCCAAACACAAACCCTGATCCAGCCCCCCTCCTGTTGTTTAACCTTTTGTAGTGGCCAACAGAGGACATGCAGGGTGTTCCAGCACTCTGTCCCAGTGCTTGCTTTTATTTCATATTTGGTTTCCCTTCCAGAAAAGATTAGCTTTATAGAGGCACAGTGTGACAATTGGACTGGGACCTGGGTATTGATGTCCAGGCAATTAAGAAGAGAAATGAGATTTTTGTGCTTAAACAATCTTTCCTAATTAATATGCTTCTTTCAGAAATCAACTCTTTCTTAAATTCAGAGCCCTGAAAACAATATAAAATGACTTTGTCCATCCATCTCAAAGTATCTATTATGTATAAGGCAAGATACTACGTACCAAGCGAAGGAATGAAAAAACCATAAAACCAGATCTCAGTCTTCAAAGGATGATTATGTTACAGTGTAACAAAGCTCAGAAGTAGCTTGCCAAAGAAGGTACTAACCTCTGATTTTGTAAGGATCAATTACATTCTGGTTTTGAACACAGAGATTTTAAGCATCGGAGTGCCAATGACTTAAGCCACAAAAAAAAGTCGTTAAAGTACCACTGGTAAATAATCATCTTTGTGATGGTTTTTGAATTTCACTTTAATCAAATCCAGTAAGACGTTCCAAATATCATTTATCCTTTAACAATCAACTCTCAATCTCTAAATCCTGGCTTTTACTTTAATCACTCATAAAAATTCTATTATTCAAGTGCTGATTACGATCCGCCTTGCTGTGCACCAAGCAGCAGAATCGCTAAGCCCACAGGCTGCTCTACATCCCCCACTTCGCTGCTCTGGACCTGGAGCAGGGAGAGGAGTCTTCGAGCAGAGAGCAGAGGTCTCTGAGCCAGAGTGCCTGGGGTCAAGTCCGGAATCTACTTTGGTAAGTGACTTGGCCTCTTCAAGCCTCAGTTTGCTCCTTTATGAAATGGAGGATGACAACAGTAGTATCTACCTCATGTGGGGTTTGGAGGGATTAAATGAGATGAGTATAAAATGCCTAAAACAGTTCTTGACCTCAGTAACTCGGTCATTTTTGTTATTAAAAAAAGTTCTTAATTAAGAACTAATTTTGTTCTTTATCTTTCTCATTCCTTTGGCCCTCCATGACAAGTATAGGGCACATGCGTGGATCCTAGAAAAGGGTTCACCAAGCCCTGTGATGAAATCTCATTAGTTCACTATCGCTATGCTAGAATTCTAAAGTAGCAACTGGCTGGTGAGCACTGAATTGTGAGAAACTGGGTGGCACTTGCTCAACAGAAGCAACATTATACAAACAGCTTATCTCAAGAACACTGAAAGGTAGTTAAGACACACATCAGATAATTTTTACAGGGGTTTCATTTATTTATTTTATTTTAAATTGATAAATAATAATGGTATTTGGTGGTTTCATTTAAATGGAGAAGTAACTGGATAAATCTGAAGTTATAATCTTGTTTTGCCAATTAGTAGCTGTAAGTGATATTATAAAGTTATTTTCAACTTTCAGGGCCTTGGTTTCCTTATATTAAAGCGTGGGGTAACCCCTACTTACATCCTGCTGTGGTGGTGATTTAATGAGGTGGAACCCAAGTTTCTTTAGTCTGACTTTGTGGCACAGGCTAAAAGGTAAAGAAGTATGAGTGAATCTCTGAAATAGTCCAAGACTTTCATTTCCCTTCCCCTTGACTAGGTGGTTTGTAATTCGTGATTAATCAGGGAAACCTAGAACTGCTGGTAATTTGCTGTTAAGACTCTAGAACTTCCACCTGAAGGAGCAGGAAGATGACATGAGCTGCCAGAAGAGAGAGTTAAAGGCACAGTCTGTCTAGGCCAGGGAGTCATCTCCTGGAGCTGCAGACTAAAGGAAGTGACACAAAGGGTGGAAGGGCATGTATGTGCTCCTGGATCCCTTTCCAAAGGTATGACAGCAAAAGACATCCCATTGGTGGTACCTTTTCTGACAGGCCAGCCCCCACTCTGGGTGGATTTTAGGAAGCTAGCTGCATACTGCTAGCAGAGATGAAGTGGGTCCTGAGGACAGATCTCTGTTGCAGGGCATCCAAGAGGGAGACATGCTATCAGGTGGCAAGGATTCTCTCCTGCCTTCTGGTTTCCTCTTTGCATTATTTCATTTATTCTCATTCAAGGTGAAGAGAGAAGAGGAAACAAAGGAAAAAAAATCCTGAAACACTATGGGAATATTCATTCCCACATGCTTGAATTTATTAAATAGCATCTACTATGTGGCTTGGCCCTTTGCTCACAAAGATGAGTGAGGCATGGGACAAATCCTCAAGGAAATTACAGTGTAAGGGAAGAAACAGACATGCATGGGTCATTTTAACACAGTGTGTGAACTGTGATAGAGACATACTTAGGCATTATGGGAAGACCCAGTGAAGGCACATACCAAACTTGGAATTGACAGTGGGATAGGGAAGTACCACAGAAGCTAAGCTGTCATTGAGCAGTAAAACCCCAGGGAGTTTATGTGATTGCAGGGGACAAAGGAAGCCACCTGGGGAGAAGAGGCAATGTGAATCAAGGCGCAGGGCAAAACAGTGTGAGGAATTACCAGCACTGTGCATGGCTGGAAGGAGAATAGACAGGCCACCCAAACAGTCATGGACAGAGCCAGATAATGAATGGTGTGGACTCTCAGCCGAACAGGAGGATTTACATCATTCACATGGCCAGGAGGGAGACGTGTGGTCATTTTGGGGCTACTGTCTGTTCAGAGTCACCAAGCCACTTATCTCTACCCACTCATGTTATTTCACGTGGAGGGAATGACTTGGACACAAGAAGCCTAGGAAGCTTCAGTTGGGGACCATGTAGCCTGGTATAGATTTAGGCATGAGGTAAATGCTCTAACGCTTTCATCCTAACAAAGGTCAGGGATTTTAAAAATAGATGATGTGAGAGGTGAAAGGTTTGTTATGAGGATGGTGTCCAAGGGTAGGAATTAGATTGCTAGACCATGTCTGTGGTACTAAAATAATGTAGACTTTTCCTGGGGTAGCTCATGAAGACAAGGAGAAATGTGCTTGTTTGCCTGGGGAGGTGAGCTGATCTGATTAAAAGAACTTTACGCTGAATTTGGAGAGGTTGAAAGTAAAATATCTAACCTCCATCCCCACCCCATGCCCCCAAACGAGCAACTGGCCACAAAGGAGCTAAGAGGTATCGCATGTGAAACCCTGTAGCCTAAACTTGAAAGCCTTAGAGATAGGGTGTCAGAAATCAGACCCGTGACCTCAGATCAAAGCAGCCTGAAAGCTCCTCTCATGGCCAGCCCCCTGTGTGGTGCCATAATCTCTTCAGATGTCTATATATACCAGTTATAAAATAAGTAGAGATTTTTAGAGAAGTGATAAAAATAATCTCCTGGGTATCGCCCAGGCTCATGAGATAGCATTTAAGGTTAGAAGGGTATAATGGGAAAACAGGCAGTGCCATATGTCAAAAAACACATATATTTCCACTGCTCATCACTGTAACTCTACCACCTAACACAGTGCCAGACATATAAGTACTTTGTAAACAGTTCCTGGAAAAGTGAATCAATTTGCATAGAGATCCATGAGCATGAGAGATGAAGCGTACTGGCAAATACCTGGAAGATAAGAAAAGTGATATCCTTGTGAGAACACACAACACGCCAGACAGGTGAATAAAATGCCTGATAAATTCCTGACACAGATCACAAAACCGCACTGAAGCAGGACACTGGGACCTCAACTATCTGGACATTTGCTGATGGTGTCATTTAGCTAAGAGCCAAGCATCTGACTAATGGGTTGTCATCAGGCTTGAAGCAAATTTCAACTCCGAAAGAGTAGGGGATATAATTAGGCCTACTCTGTTGTAAGGATGGCTTCTTACACAAAACTGGATCCTAAAACAAAGTCACGAAAATCTTGGGAAGTAGTACAAGTCATGATAGCCACAGAGGGGAGAGATCTAGAGACCTCAAAATGTGGAACTAACCTTACTCAAAGGCATATTTCATAATTCTTAGGGAAAAATGTAGTTTGTCTTTCATAGCAAAAGGTTTTGGAAGGGGCAATGGCTCAAGGGGATTGAGGAACTTTGAAACTATGAAATAGCAACTGATCCCTGTAACAAGGAAGAAAGAGCATGGTGGTAAGTAGTTACATAACTGAGGAGCAAAACAGGGAGTTTCTCTGAATAAGCTGATTGTAAGAGGCCACATATAAAAGTTGGAAAGCAGGACGCCCCATCAAAGAAATTGACATTAAACAGCAGAATGCTGAGGAAATGAAAGTTAACTCATGACTATCACTGAGGTAAGAGGAGCATTGGCTGAAGAGGCAGTGAGTACTTTGTCATAGGAGGTTATGGCTATCAGGTTGTTCCGGGGAAAAGCTGTATGGGAGATATTCTAGATGAAAACTGGAGTAGGTCACCACCAAATAGTCACCCAGCCTTGAGATTTTGTGATTCTAAGCCCAATAAACTCTGGCTAAGCTATACTACAGCAGCCTTCTGTAGAACACCATCCATTCTCCCCAAATTCTTTCAGACTGCAGGTAATGGAGAATAGGCAAGATCAGAATATGTGAGAAAACAGTGAGAGGCTTATTGTACAGAGGACTTTGTTTCCAAACTTCTCTGAGTCAAAGACACATCAGACCCTGCTTTGCAAACAGCCACCTGTCTACTTATCTGAGACAAGCAATAGCATCTGTTCAAAGAGTACACCAGGCAGCCTGAGGAGCCAAGATGTCTTTTCTTGCATGTTTTTCTAATTAACTATATTCTTGGAGGCCTTTGAAGCAGAGTCCCTCTTGAAAACATCCCAGAGTTTGGAGAAAGGAAGGAGTTTCAAGCAGAACTGGTAACTCTAAACTTGTCAAATGGAAAAGTTTCATTCCAAAACAAATGGTTTTGGGGCAGGGTGGGGGGGCATACCGTTAGCCAAATGTCAGCTTTGCTTATTCTTGATAAACTTGCTAAAATGTCTCCTAATCCTCAAAAGGTTCTAAGCCATGTTGATCATCTTTTAAAATAAGGTCACTGAATTTAGAGAGCCGAGAAGACTACAATTCTTTGAATGTGTTAAGACAATCCAGTAAAGCAAACCTAGCTAGAGTCAGACATTTTTAAAAACACCAGCACTCATGGCCTTCTCTTGCATGCAAAACAAGGTCAGGTGCTTGGGTCTTAGTAGATAGATAAGGGCTGGATTTGAATTGGGTATGACCCTTAGGGCAGGAGCCAAGAAATATGAGAAATTAGGGAAAATCCAGTATCAGGCAATTAAAAAAAAAAAATCCCCAGAATTCAGTGACAGGACAATTATGCTCCTCTCTCTCATGCCTCATATTTTTCTGCCGTAGGTCTTTTTGACTTTACCTTGCAAACATGTTTCATTAATTTCCATTCTGCCACATCTACCATATTGGCCTGGTTCAGATTCTTTCCTACTTCCCTTTGAAGTCCACTTTCCATACGAAAACCAGAGTCCTAGTTTCTGGCTGGGATGCGGTTAAGGCAAGTGAGGTGCCTAGGGCACACGATTTTAGGAGACACTCATTCTCAGGTCAGTACTAACCTTGCACTGACCCTCAAGAGTGAGTGCCTCCTTAAATTCTGTGCCTTTATGTGCCTCTCGTGCCTCACCCTAATCCTGATCCTGCTTTGTTTCTAAACTCAGCATGTAACCCCAATGCTCTGCCACACCCACACCGTATGTTCCTATCCAGGACCCGAGGAGGGCTGCCTTTTCATGTTCATCTCCCACTACTCACAATTTCATACCAAATAACAACATTCCTTTCCTTATGGCAGTTCCCCAAACACACACTATTGCTTTACATATTGGATCTGTACTATACCATGATCCTCTTCATGAACTGCCCTACCTTCTCTTTTTCCCTGGCAAAATTCTGTAATTCCCTTAAGAGTCTCCCTTGTAATCCCTTATATATAAAAATAAATATCCCCTTACATCTAGAAGGCTTGTTCTGGAATCACAACTTAGTTTTTCTTCCTCTACATTCCACCATACACTTTGTATATTATAACACCTATCACATAGTGTTATCTTTAACTATTTATGTGCCGGAGGCTTGAGGCATTAATCCAGTGGGACAGATAGTGCCTTTCCATCTATGCATTCCCAGAGATTGCCACAATTCTTAGCACACAGTGGGCCTTCAATTAATGTTTGTGGGATAAATGAATGCATATTCTGTTGAATATACGACTTTAGTGTTCTTCCTATTTTCCTTTAAACAGGATTAATTCCAGAGTCCAAAGCAATAAAAAGAGCCTTCCAACCAGAGGAGAAGGAACTAGACAGGTCATAACACACATGATGAGCTTATTTGTCCAGGTTGCTAACTTCACCCTTTCAGTGTGAACCTAAGAGTTCTACAATAGTACAACTACCATGAGCAAAGTTGAAACATTCGTTAAACATCATTGATAAAGATGATTAAATATTCTATTTTATTTGCTTTAATTAACTATAATCGAAACACCATAGAGAGGGAGTTTGTAGAAGCCATTTGTATATACTTAATCTAGCTTTTTGGAGATGTGGCCAATACTATCCCACCTTTGAGATTTGGAAAGTTCCATAAAAGAGCTTAAATTGACTGATTCTGGCCACTTCTCCTCTTACAAACAAACCAGTATCTTGGCTATTTAAAAAACTACAAGGTCTTTTCCAACTTTCAAATAAAACCCTGGCTTGGTGGAATACAGAATGACTTACTGATAGCACAGGCCAAGAAAATGCCTTGTGTCAAAAATTCCAACTGCTTTCAAGGCAAGGCTGAAGAGAATGAATAGCAAGAGGAAGCAGAGGGCAAAGTCTCTTCTGTTGGCAAGGATGCCACTGTGTGTGAGTGGAGCGAGGGCAGGTAGGCGGTGGAAGAGATCTAGACCTGCCCTGTTCAATGAGGTAGCCAACAGCCGCATGGGTCTATTTAAATATAAATAATAAAATGAAATAAAATTTAGCTCCTCAGGCTCCCTAGCCCCATTTCAAGTGCTCAACAGCCACATGTAGCTAGTGTCTATTGTACTGGACAGTGAAGGTATAGAAGAACATTTCCATCATCACAGGAAGTTCTGTGATAGTATGAATAATGGAAATTTGCATATTCTTCGTCTCCATAGCCTGGTGAGCAAGGATGTCCATGTTTTCCCCCAGATGATAATATACATATACTCAGCATTTTCTCATTCATCTTCTTGCAAGTGACTTCCAAAAAAGAGGAAACATTTCATGTACTATGGGACCAGATGCTGTCATCACAGTTTCCTTTCCAGCTAAAAATGAACATCATCAACTGAGATACCCAGAGTTGGCTCACTTAAGAAATGTGAAGTGATGGATGGGCACCAGAAATTTGAGAACAGTTCAAAAATGAATGTGGTGCAGTAGGATGACTCCAAGGCACAGACAGATAGGGGAGACAAAGCACCCAAAGCACAAATTAGCAAAAACTGATGGGGAATCTGGGCACTGCAGAGACTGAGAAATCAAGCCCTGTAGCCCCAGGCCCCAGTGCATTTTGATTCTAATGTGCAGTATGTTTCATGCCCTCTGGAGGGGCAGCCATGCTGAACTGCAGCTGTCCCAGGCCCAAGCCTCCCATTTCAAAATGAAAGAAATCAAGAAAAACAGACTCTAGTTGAAGTGAAAACTGCCAGTTAATGAATATTTCTAAGCACTTTCTCCAACTAAACGTGCAACTCAAGTTGTCCATTTCTTGCCCTTTCTACAGATCTGTGCTTACGTTTTAAATAACTGCTCACTATCAGATTCTATTCTTTAAGGAGGTACACCGAGAATCCTAAGATCCAATCTGAAATAGAAGCCAAGGGCATTCTTTTCCAAGCATTAGATTGGTTTCACATGAGGTGATTAGACTCTTTCGTGCTAATTGCACTAGAAAGAACTAATTAGAAAAATCTACCATTCAGCTAATGAGAGCTGGGCCCTAACTATCTCAGCGCTTAACTTCTCAGGTTGTAAAATATCACATTTTTTTTCATGCCCCCTCTGAGAAAGTTGTCACTGTGTTAAATTGCAGCAGTCAGGGTGGGCATTAAATAACTAAGGCAACATTTACAAAATGCCTATACATGCTATTGTTTGCAGTGGCTCTGCCCACGACTTCTCACTGTTTCAGAAGGGTAAATAGGATAGATCAAAGACTGTTAGCTAGCAGTATATTGAACTGGTAATGAATTCTGCCCCATTTTTCAGTGCAACCATCTCACTGCCTTTGTGCTTTTTATTCTGGGGCCCGTTAATAATGCAGGATAAGGAATTTCACATGTAATGTTGTTACTCTGGGAAGAAGAGTTCATTAAAAAGCAATGATATCACCTGATTGAGACTCACGTCCCTGCCAAGAGTTGTAGCATTTATTGAGAAGCTGATAGAATGAGAATAATGAAGAGCTAATAAATCAGAGTTCCTTACTATATAGTAAACTCATTATAGAGTAAACATTATACAGTATAAGTAAACACTAGAAAAGAGGAAATCAGCCTTATTATTAGGACGAGGGCTGTTATAACGAAACTCATATCATTTATATATTAAGACCATTTGGACATTTCAAGAACACTATTAAAGAAATGTGTCTGTAGCTCCAAACCCTCCCTACACCCAAAAAAATACTTTTTCACAAAAGAGTTTGCAGTCCTCTTGGCAGGCACCAAGATCCTGCATGCTGCAAAATCATGTGTGAAATTAGCAGAATTGTAAATGTCAAAACTTCTCTTGTTGGAATGAAATGCTGGAGATTCTCTCTGCATCAGGTTCCTCATTCCCTACTCCAAGGTAAAAAGTTTTCAAGAAGACAAAGATTCACATGTTCACGTACCTGTATACCGAGGATGCTGACCTTAACTTCTGAATTTCTAATGAAGATCGAAAATGGGAACTGAACTTTCCTTCCCCAGCAACCTCTGGAAAGCAGAGATTCTAGCTGCCATGTAGATGTTTCATATAGTCTATTCTTAATTACCCATAACTTGACTCACTGGTGGTTGGAGTAAGGACCATTTTTGGGGTTATTTTGCTGCTCATTAGCACCTCTAAGCAGAGTGTGTGAAATAAGTAGCGAGATTCAGATCTTTCAATACGTCCTTTGTTAACAGTTTCAGAAAAGAATTGTTAAGGCAAGGGACTAAAACAAATGGTAATAATAACACTTGGGAAAAATCTGGAGATTCTAGTTTCTAGGTATACCTCATCCCTCATGTAAATCTCTCTTGACACTTACGCTGCATTGTTAAAAAATTTTTATATTGATATTTGTGTTCAAATCATTTATCATTCCAAAGGCTATTATGTTGTGTGTGCATGTGTGTGTCTCCCTATACATCAACAAAGATTATAGGTAATGCTAGAGAAAAACTAATAGTGCAGTACCTATATATGTATTATTATTATTATTTTTCTTTTTTTGAAACAGAGTCTCGCTCTGTTGCCCGGGCTAGAGTGCCGTGGCGTCAGCCTTGCTCACAGCAACCTCAGACTCCTGGGCTCAAGCGATCCTTCTGCCTCAGCCTCCCGAGTAGCTGGGACTACAGGCATGCACCACTATGCCCGGCTAATTTTTTCTATATATTTTTAGTTGTCCCATTAATTTCTTTCTATTTTTAGTAGAGATGGGGTCTCGCTCTTGCTTAGGCTGGTCTCGAACTCCTGAGCTCAAACAATCTGCCCGCCTTGGCCTCCCAGAGTGCTAGGATTACAGGCGTGAGCCACCGCGCCCGGCCTATGTATATATATATATATATATATATATGTATTATTTATCCCCATTTTACAGATGAGATATCAGAGGCTCGAGGATTTTGCTTGGGATTAAACATCTAAGCGATAGGGCTGGACTTTCAACCCTGGCTAGCCACTCCAAATTTTTTCTCTTTTCCTTTCAAAGTGTTTCTAGCACTCTCAAACCTCCTTAGTGTAGTATATCAGCAGCATTTTGCTTTGAACTTCACCATGAGGCTTAATTTTGCCCAATATATTTTTAAAGGCAGCCATCATGAATCAATCAGAATCTCTTTGTAAGTAAACAGCAGGAAGAAAAAATGTATCAAGATTTTTTTGAGAAGTTAAATTCTCACTACTGTAACACAAAAATGGGTTTGATCTGAATGGTTCTTCCTGTGATACTGTCAAGATTTTTCATCTTGACTTCTTCAAGAACCAAAAAATCCAGACTCTATTCACTACCTTACCTATAACAATGAGACCTAAAGAAGCCAAACATTTTTCTCATTATCATAATAAGTTACTAACTGAACCATGAAGAAAATCTTAGATCCTCACTCCCAAATATCATTTTTAACAATTCAGTAGCTTTGCTCTTTTCACATGGTCAAGATGCAAGTTTTAACATTGGTATTCAATAAGAGTGCTGGACTATCTTTTCCTTTTCATTAATGTATAATGCTTATTAATATAATAGATGACCCAGAAGAGGAGAGAGACACAAATTCTAGGAAATACTGTTAATATCACATAATTAGAAATAAGCTACTGGAAAAGAGAATATTACTTCAAATTTTGTGTTGACTAAATTGGCATGTTATTTTGGAAAACAGAGATTTGATGGCAATAGCCAATATTCTAGTGAAATTTATATAAAGAAACAAACCATTACACTGGTTCAAGTAGATAATAATATTTTAAAAATAGCTTTAAGATGATCAAGAAATTGTTTCTTTAAATCTAATCAATACTTATTACACTGTTATTTCTGTTTTTAAAATAAGGAAACCAAGAAATAGAGAAGAGGCTGAGGAAATGGGCCAGGTAGAACAGCCTGGAAGAGAGAGGTAGTTAAAAATAAGGGCAGTAAAATGACTGGACTTCTGCTGATGGGTCCTTTCTAGGAAATTACATGTCAGCTCCAGAGCCAACACAGTTATAACATAAGATACAGAAATGAAGAGAGATTCAATCCTGGATTGGTATCATCATTAACATTTCTGTTGTTTATCACTGAATTTCTTCTGGACTTTAACTGGGAAGACTAAAATAACCATCTTGCATGGCAGGTTTGGGGGCCACAGGGAGAAGAGTCAATAGCAATTAGACAATTCAGGTAACCTTTTCACTAAATTTTTCAATGATCTCAGAACCTTTAAAGAGAAAACCTTGCCTCGTTTGTCAACATTTTCTAAAAGACAGTCTATGCTATCTGTAATATTGGCTGTGTCTAAACATCAAGTGCAACCATGATACCCTTTAATAGTTAATCCTCCAACATGTAATTAGGCATTCACATGACAATCAAAACCATGACTATATTTCATGTTTGCCTTCCCTTTCAAGCCCTCTACTAGAGGGGCACTTACTCTGTCAAATCTGCTATAGTAATCAAAACATTGAAATTACTTCTTTCCACACTAAATATACTGGAACTGGTTGTTTGATTAAATGTAGAGCAGAGAGTGCAATTTGCTAAATTACAAGTATTCTGAACATGTAAATATAGTTTAATTACTGCAATTAAAGAAGATTACTGGAGATTGGCAGATGGGAATGTAATGCTGTTTTAATTAGAGTTTTTAATGCACTGTAACATAAGCATAATATTAACCCTTTATCCTAGAAGAGGTAGCTGGTCTTTGAAAAATTAGTATTTAAAAATGTGAACTAGTGTTTTACAACAAGGCCTTAAATTGAATCATACTACACTGGAAGCCCACTGTGGAAGAGAATCATAGCCTCCATGAACAGTAAACTGAGGCAGAGAGCAAGGCACCAGGGACTGATCCTCATGGCAATGACAGACAACACATCTGCTGGTGTCCCAACTGAGAACACACATGCAAACATGCATGAACACATACGTGTGTATATATAGGGAAACATACCACACGGGCTTTTTCATAAAAGAAGAATATTGACAAACTGCCAAAGACTGAAGGAGCTGCCATGCTATGGCCATGAAAGATTTCATAAAGCCTGTGTTCAACAAACATACACAAGCAAAGTGTTTAAAAAATGCATTTATTTTTTAAATACATTTATTCACCTCTGAGAAAACTATACCACAGATACAGCAGACACCCTACAGAGGGAGGCCAGTTTATTATTCACCCTCCAGAACAGTATACGCTACATACATAAAGTAATATTCCAGAACGTAAGAAGCAATCTTTGTCATCTTGAAAGCTATCACTTGCAACATTTTATCCATTTAAGTCAATAGCCTATTAGAAATTCTAATTGAAAGTTCAATAGTCAGCTCAGAGCCTTACAATAGAGGTTGCCTTTTGGAAAGCCATTTAAAGTCTTAATCTCTTTATCATTTGGTATTTTGAAGCCTAACTTTGTTCTTGTTAGGCAGATCAATGGCATTAATTTACAAAATGGGGGAAAATGTCACCCTTCATCCTTTAAGTCTCAGCTCAGTGAAGAGCAGCATAAGCGAATCTGATCACTGCTTTCCTATATTAGCAGCAAACGGTGCCATGGGAGGCTTGACCTACAAATTTTAATTACTGCATGAAAAATTCAGCTCCTGGAGATGAAGAGAGACTTGAGAAAAAGCAGGGGTCCACCCTGTGCATGTCTGCTGAGTTTCAAATCTTCCAGGACTGGATTTCTGAATCAGTGGCCAACACCACAGTCAATGAAAGAGGTTTACTACGTTGAAGAACAAGCTACAAACTTAAAAACGAAGTTAGACCAAGACAAAAGACACCAAGCCAGATCAGCAAGCTTCTAAAAAAAAAAAAAAGTGGTGGAAGAGAATATAATTATAATTTAATGAACATACAGTGTCTTTTTTTTTTTTTTTGAGACAGAGTCTCACTCTCTTAGCCTGGGGCGAGTGCCGTGGCGTCAGCCTAGCTCACAGCAACCTCAAACTCCTGGGCTCGAGCAATCCTACTGTCTCAGCCTCCCAAGTAGCTGAGACTACAGGCATGTGCCACCATGCCCAGCTAATTTTTTCTATATATATTTTTAGCTGTCCAATTAATTTCTTTCTATTTTTGGTAGAGACGGGGTCTCGCTCTTGCTTAGGCTGGTCTCGAACTCCTGAGCTCAGAACGATCCGCCCGCCTCGGCCTCCCAGAGTGCTAGGATTACAGGCGTGAGCCACCGCGCCCGGCCAACATACAGTGTCTTGATGGGTCATACACACACCTATCAATTAACGCAAATGTTATTATTAAGCTCAATACAATTTAGAGTTACAGCTTCAGACCAAGCATCCCTGCTAAAACCAGAGAGGTAGTCTTGGTGCTGGGTGGTTTCACAGCTCTGCCTCTGCTAAAAATATTCTTAGCTAAATGGGCACTTAGTGGAAAGAATCATTTTTACCCCAAATAAAAGAATCCCGAATATATATAAATGATGGCTAATTTGTGGTGCCAGAAGAACAAGTAAAAATAAGTCTAAAAAGTAAAACCTAAAACTAGTAAGCACTAAGCTTACTATTGCTACAGTCAGCAGAATCAAGGTGCAAGACAGTCAGCTTTTATATTCTAGAAGCTAAAGGAGTATACCTAAACAATAATCACCTTACATGTAGGCAAAAAGCTAATTATAGAAAACATATGTGTTTATCAATATGAATTTTGCAACAATCATTTAACACACACATACCCACATACGTATTTTAAAAAAGGATAAGAAGGCTCTACAGAGAAATGTTAGCAATGGCTATCCTATGGGAATAGAAACATGTGCAGGGCGGGGCGGGGGGGATTGGGTTAGTCCTTGGCCTTTGCTTTTTACTTTGGCTACTTTTTTCTTTTTGACTTTTTTTTTTATTACCTTGACTCAAGACAGCTAACTTAATTTTCAAAACTGTTTCAAACCTCTGTGTACTGATTTACAAAATAAATGTTTGTAATACTTATTGCTTTCCTGATATTAGACTGCTTCCCGTGGTTAGTTAGGATATATTTTGTTTTGATGTTTATACTGGCATGTTTAGATGTTGGGTTTAATCTTATGAAGATGAAGTTCAGCCATTTCGTATCAAACAACACAACCAGTATCTGTCACTTACCATGCATAAAGTTTAGCGAGATGTTACATGTAAGATCTGATTTGCTAGTTCTTCCTTGGATAATTTTTCTTCACTGTTCATTTTTTAAAAATAACTAACATGTATAGGCTTTCCTAATTGTTAACAAACTAATTTTTTGAAAAAAGAAGTAAAATAAAATCTATATTTGATGTTCCAGAATAAAAGACAATGAATCTTTTTAGAAAGAAAGATTGATGTTTACAATGTGAAAGATCACTATTTGCTTCCAAAATTAAGAGTTTTTAGTTCTGGCCTTTCTTAAAAGCTACTCACTTATTTACCTCAGATGCTTGCTGCAATTAAAGAACTGTCAAGTCTTGGTTAATCACTTTACACATCCATACTCAATTTAACTGTGGAAGCATTTTTGCATAACTGCATACAAGGACCTACAAAGGTGTCACGCACAATTGGCTTCTTCATTAGTACTGCTTGATGATGGTGATAAGGAAATGATGGCCTTACAACAATGGATGTGTGAATTTTCCATGCAGCTATACCTGCTGTCAGCTGAAATTTAGAAGTAAAATAGCTTTCTGATAACTGATTCATATTCATTTTTTCAGTTCTGATCTCCGTAGATCTCCACATCTTTCTTATCCAAGAGATGCCTCATTGTCACCTCCTGACACTGAGAGCTGGAATTCGGTGATGAAGTACCCTAATGAAAAAGTCATTAACATTTGTACCAGGTGCTCCTGGTCTCCTCTGCCTATGCACTTAGGTTAATGCTGGAAGGTCTCTAGAAAGGACAGAGGCTCCCGGTTAAAGAGCTAAATGGTCACATCCCTGGTATGCCTGGCCATTGACACAGAAGGGCTGGTCCTTAGGTCAGGGCCCCCTACTTCGAGGGAGCAGAATCCTGTAAAATGACTGCCTTCTGGAAGAGAGGACTAACTAGAACAAGAATAGGGAGGGAAAAAGGGCTGGCCTAAGAACTAGGCAAGAGAGAATATGCAGTAAGGCAGATCCTTGAGCACACTTAACGGAGCCCAGCTTCAAACAGAGATAGGATCCAGCCCCTGTTGAGATTCCAGGAAAGGGCCTAGGGACACACACAACAGAAATTAATGCCACAATGATGGAAAAAAAACACACGCTTAATATAAGAATGTCTGAGAAGCAAAAACTCAGCTTCCCTGAAGTGTGGCATTTTCAAAGCCCACACGACATAACAACTTTGAATTCTGAGACGCCTAAACAGGAAACCTCTGAGGTTCCATCTGTCTCCCTGATGAAAGGACAGCTGAGGTACCAAGCTGCTGTCTAGAAGAAGGCTGGCAAAAATCTCAGGAACCTTGGCCCAGGAGGCAGGAATGTGCAGCTCATTCTTCCCTCCAGTCCAATTTACAGCCCTGACACAAGCTACTGGCTGGTTACCAGGTCTGTCTCTGCACATAACTTGAAATGAACCAACAGAAAGAGTTGGCTCACTTCTTAATTTTATGTGTATTCCTAAATTTTAAAAATCATAGGACCTGTCACGTGGTATCAAAAAAATCCATTATTTTCTTTGTTTTGCATGACATTTCCTACCAAAATTTAAAAGGAAAGATTGTTAGAGAGATGTGAAAGTCAGTGGAAGAGAAGTGGAGACACGGAAATAGGGAAAATGAGCAGAAAGCACAATTCCTAGTTGTGCTAGCTCAGAAATCATAAGGAACTCCAGAATGGTGACAAGATACAGCAATCTGACAATCAAGGTCTTCCTCAACGTACGCAGAATCAGCCCTTTCTAGCCTTGTCATTTAGTCCTCTGCTCCCAATATTCTCTCCACAATGACTTGGATTGTGCACTAATCTCTGCAGATGCTAGTTGTGTTCCTACTATGGTGCTTTAGCTACTTACTTCTCCAGTATCCACATTTCTATCTATTCAATCCTACTCTTTCTTTAAGATTTTACACACAAACATGACCATCTCAAATGATGCAGGAAAAGCATTTGACAAAATCCAACACCCTTTCATGCTAAAAATATTCACAAAACTAGGAAATTAAGGGAACTGCCACCTCAACACAATAAAGAGCATTTATGAGAAATCTATAGCTAACATTAAATTCAATGGTAAAAGACTGAAAGCTTTTTCCTCTAAGATCGAAAGTAAGACAAGGATGCCCACTTTAACCACTGTTATTCAATATTGCACTGGAAGTTCCAACCAGAGCAATTAGGCAAGAAAAAGAAACAAACGGCATCTCTGTTTGCAGATAACATTATTATACATACAGAAAATCCAAAGCTAATAAAATAAATTTAGCAAAGTTTCAAGTTACAAGATCAATGCGTGAAAAACAGCTGTATTTCTATAAACCAACAATAAACAATCCAAAAATGAAATTAAGAAAATAATTCAATTTATAATAGCATACAAAAGGATAAAATACCTATTTCACCAAAGAGGTGAAAGACTCATATGCTGAGAAGTATAAAATAAACATTGCTGAAAGAAATTAAAGAGGACCTAAATAAATACAAAGACACTCAGTGTTCATGGGTTGGGAAACTTAGTATTGTTAAGAAGTCAATATTACCCAAAGTGATCTACTGATTCAATGCAATCTCCAACAAAATTCTAATGTCTTTTGGCAGAAATGGAAAAGTTGATCCTCAAATCTGTATGGACTGCAATGGGATATGAACAGCCAAAACAATCTTGCAAAGGGAGAAGTTGAAAGACTTAGATTTCCTGTTAAAAGTTTCTATAAAACTACAGTAATCAAAACAGTGTGCTACTGGTATAAGGACAGACATACAGACTTATGAAATAGAATTGAGAGTTCAGAAATAGACCTATATGTCTATGGCCAATTGGTTTTTAATAGGGTGCCTAAACTATTCAATGGGAAAAGAATAATCTCAAAAAATGGTGCTGGGATAAGTAGATATCCACATATAAAAGAACAAAATTAGACCCTTTATCTCACATCATATACAAAAATTAACTAAAAATGGATCAACAGCCTAAATATAAGAGCCAAAACTAAACTCTTAGAAAAAAATATAGGAGTAAATCCTTATGACCTTGGATGTGGCAATGGATTCTTAGATATGATATCAAATGCATCAGCAATAAAAAAAACCCAGATAAACTGGACTTTGCTATAGTCTGAATGTATCCCCCAAAATTCATATTGAAATTTAATCTCCAATGCAATAGTATTAAAAGGTGCCTCATGCCTGTAATCCTAGCACTTTAGGAGGCCAGGGTGGGAGGATCACTTGAGGCCAGGAGTTCAAGACCAATGTGAGCAACATAGTGAAACCCTGTCTCTACAAAAATTTAAAAATCAGTCAGTCATGGTGGCACATGTCTGCAGCCCCAGCTACTCAGGAGGCTGAGGAGGATCACTTCAGCCCAGGAGTTTGAGGGTGCACTGAACTATGATGATGACGCTACTGCACTACAGCTTAGGCAACAAAGACCTTATCTCCAAAAAAAAAAAAACAAAAAAGGTGAGGGTTTAAGTCAGTGATTAGGCCATAAGGGCTTTTCTCTCTTGAATAGTATTAATGCATTTATAAAAGAGGCTTCACACAGAGTTTGGCATTTTTTGCTCTTTTACCGCATAGGATGCAAGGCACAATCTTGAAATGCAGACAGAAGCCCTTATCAGACACTGAATCTACTGGCACCTTGATCTTGGACTTCCTAGTCTTCCTAGAACTGTGACAAATAAATTTCTATTGTTTATAAATTATCCCGTCTCCAGTATTTTGTCATAGCAGTACAAACAGATTAAGACTTTATCAAATTAAAACTTGGTGGGTCAATGTGCATCATTAATAAAGTGGAAAGACAGGGCCAGGTACCAGCAGCTCATACCTGTAATCCCAGCACTTTGGGAGGCCAAGGCAGAAGGATCACCTGAGGCCAGCAGTTACAGATAAGGTTGGTCAACATAGTGAGACCCTGTCTCTACCAAAAAAATTTTAAAAATTAGCCAGGCATGGTGACACATGTTTGTAGTCCCAGCTACTTGAGACTGAGGCAGGAAGATTGCTTGAGCCCAGGAGTTAAAGGTTACAGTGAGCTATGATTGTGTCACTGCACTCCAGCCTGGGTGACAGGGTGAGACTCTGTCTCTTAAAAAAAAAAAAAAAAAAAAGTGGAACAACAAGATGACCTAGATAATGGAAGAAAATATTTGCAAATCATATATTGGTAAGCATCTAGTATCCACAATATATAAAGAATACTTACAATTCAACAACAAAAAGACAAACAACCTAATTAAAAAATGGGCAAAAGAATTTAATAGACATTTCTCTAATGAAGATATATAAATTGCCAATAAACACATGAAAAGACGCTCCACATCATTAGTTAGGGAAATTCAAATCAAAACCACAATGAAGTATCACTTCACACCCAGTAGGGTGGCTATTAAGAAAAAAAAAAAAGGAAAATAGTAAGTGTTGCAGGTGAAGTGGAGAAATTGGAATTTTCATACATTGCTGGTAGAAATTCCAAATAGCTCAGTTACTCCAGAAAACAGTTTGGCAATCCTCAAAAAAGTTAAACACAGAATTACCATATCATTCCACAATTCCACTCATAGGTACATATCCAAAAGAATCAAAAACAAGTACTCAAATAAGCACATAGAGACACAGGTTCAACAGCCAAAAGGTGCATGTATGGATAAACAACTTGTGTTATATACATATACTAGAATATTATTCAGCCATAAAAAGGAATGAAGGACTGACACAAATAACAACATGGATGAACCTCTAAAACATGCTATGTAAAAGAAGGCAGACAAAAAAAGTCTCATGTTGTATAATTCCAAAATAGATACATCTTTAGAGACAAAACAGACATCAGAGGTTGCCAGAGGCTGATAGGTACAGACTACTTAATGGATAAAGGATTTTACTTTGGAGTGATGGAAATATTTTAGAACTAGATAGAACTGGTAGTTGCCCAACATTGTGGATCTGCTAAATCCCACTGAAGTCTATGTTTAAATTCACATGTGAATTTTACCTCAATAAATTAATTTTAAAAAGAAATAATTTCTCTTCCATTCTCTGAAATCTTACATCACAAACTAATGGTTTGAATTAATTCTTTACTACTGAATGTGGTTAATTTTACTTATAGCTTATTTGCTCTCTTGCACAGAAACTCCTTGAGGGTAGAGTTTGCAACTTTTAAATCTTTCTGTAAGCTCTAAGCATTTAGCCCTACTGTCTTAACCCAATAGGTACACAAATAAGTTTTTCAAATGATTCTGACATTAACTGGCAGTATGATATTAAAAAACAACCCACTAAATTTTATTAATAGTTTCCCTACCTAGAAGGTATTTGGTTTTCTGGAATAGAAAGTATATGCCTATTTCCAAAAAAATCCAATACATTAGAAGGTCCTGCTGTGTAGTTTGTCAAATAAGAATCCTAAAGTGGAGATTCTCTCCATCATCATGGTATTGAGACGCAAATGAAGCACTGCTGAATTCAGTGGCTGGGATCAGGGGATTCATGGATCCCACTGGGGGATTAGGGAGCTCCTCTCAGTATTTAAAAAGGCCTAAAAGGAACCACACAGGCCTCCACCAATGCTCAGAGGACAGCTAAATACCAAGTGTCTTTGCTTCAGGCTGGAAAGATGTCACTGTAGTCATCCCATGCTAATGACTATGTGGACCTGAACAGTAATAAAAAGAAAAGAAGATGCTAAATTTTATATGACAAATATGGTTCAGTTGACAAAATACTACAAAAACAGCGAGTCTAAGGAGGCAATGGCAAATAGAAGAAATTCCTCAGGAGGCTGGGGCGGGAGGATCACTCGAGCCTGGGAGTTTGATGTTGTAGTGAGCTATGATGATGCCACTGCTGTACTCTAGCCCAGGTAACAGAGCAAGACTCTGTCTCAAAAAAAAAAAAGAAAGAAAGAAAAGATATTCTTGCAGGAAGATGAGTTAGACCAACCACACCTTCACTGAATTTTGAAAGATGTAGTACGATGCCCAGAACATCCAAATCCATGAATTACGGGGTGTTGCTATAGTAGCAACGCATCTTATTCAGAAAGAAAAAAATCTCAAATGAAGAATCAGAGGTTGCAAAAAATTCTGAGAAAATGTCACAAGTTACCTTCTGTCATCTTCTAAGTATTCAGACCGCCGTCCATGTTAGAAGTACTATTTCCAAGGCAATTTTCTTTAGAAGAACAGATTGGTGTAATACCACATCTTAAGAATGTTCTCATTTCTTTTTCCATCATAACAGCTCCTCCAAAACTCATGC
This sequence comes from Indri indri, assembly GCA_004363605.1. Classification (NCBI taxonomy): domain Eukaryota; kingdom Metazoa; phylum Chordata; class Mammalia; order Primates; family Indriidae; genus Indri; species Indri indri. Next base: position 115,009 of record RJWJ010000250.1, read on the forward strand.
AAAAGGCTGATAGATAGACACTTTGAGAAGAGCCGCTCCTGAGGTCCTTTAAGAAGCCAGCGCCCCTTAGACAAATTGAGCTAAGTTATAATTTCCAAAGGCGGGAAGACACAGAACTGGAAACATAAAGGGCTCCATTTAGAAATCCATGGATGTCCCCATTATCCTAAGAACTGAGCATGGAGCCATGTATTTTATGCTCACTGTCACCTGTGAAGATGTATTTACAGTTATTACCAAGCACTTTGATGGTGAGTTGTTTGAAGGCCTCAACAAGCGTGCCAACGTGACTTGAGGACTCAGTGTCTCCTCATTGCTACCACATTTGTATGCACACTTACTCACTTTATGTCAAGGCAGAAAAAAGTCCAACCTTGCTTACACTTTGAGTAAAATAGATTTGATCTCTTAGAAATGACCATGCACGCTATGTTCAAGTAAATTAGAGAGATGATTCATGAAGTATGTGGTACATCTATCCGCTTCTTGCTAACGTGAGGTAAACCAAACAAAGGGGCATGACCGACCTTGGCCCAAGTCAGCAGGTATCCAGGTGTGTGTCCATTTCCTTTTGTCACTGTGAGTCAGAGGTCATTGGGGAGTTGGGTTAAGGAGAAGGTATATTAAGCAGTGCTGAAGAAAAGACGCAGAGGAGTTTTCAGTGGAGCTGTATGCTTATTTATGTGTACAAAGGGAAACTCATGGAAATGCCAAAACCTGGTGGTGGCTGAGGAGCTGAAGAGGAGCTGCCTGGGAGAAGTGCAGAGGGCCAGTCAGGCCCTCAGGAGATGGGCTGGAAGTGGGTAAGAAGTACAGAAAAGGCCCAAGAGAAGAGGGCAGCAATCAGATCCCTCTGGGGACAGGTGGAGGGGTAATCATGAAAGTCTTGGGAGAGCAGATCAGCAAGCCCAGGGGAGCCTCTGAGACAGGCCCCTTTCTGGGACAAAGGAGTTCATTCTGGGGCCGTGATTGCTTCCCTAGGCACAGCCTGCTGTGCTGACCTTGAGGCTGGCCCCCACCAGCAGGGCAGAAAGCAGAGAGAAAGCTGAAGACTCAGTGACTAAATGAATCAAACGCAAGACATGTGCAAAATGAACAGATAGATTTCTGAGTCACCAGTGGAGAGGCTTCAGAGCTGAGGCCCGCGGTGCAAGTAGATGCCAGCAGATGGCTGGTGCTGGCGAGGCTCAGAGGTGGGAAGCCTTCCTGCACCTGGCTGGATGCACTCCCGCCGCAGCTTGACAAGTCTTGCCCTCTCTTCCTGCTTCCTTTCTCACGTGGGTCTGACGGTTCTCTGAAATTGTCCACATGCAATGTACAAGGTCAAACAGCAATTCCCTTGCAGAGGAGGGGGACTAACAGCCAGGACTCTGATTTTTAAGTCTAATTTTTCAGAACCTAATTGGGGTAGGGGTGGGGTGACCAAGTTCCATAAATCTAAACGCTCAATCATCCTAAAATATTTTTTCATTCTACCTTCTGAATATATTCTCCATAAAAAGATTTGATTCAGCTTTACTCTTTGTCATTTGACTTAAGTAAGTAGTAGCTATAGTGAAGCTCACATCAAAGACACACTGGGCAGGAGTGGAGACGGGGGAAGCATAACATACACTCACCACCCTTTCTTAGAATTCCTGTGGTTTAGGATAGTGGGTTTCAAACTTTGTAATTTCTTACATGAGAAAAATATTTCAAATAATTTCTTATATAGGACTCCAACATATAAAACAGGTGATTGACTGGCAGTGAGGACAGGGAACCCTCACATGTTCATGTCCCACCTACCCTCCCTTCTCCCCTCATCCCCAGTAGCTCCTTTGTACTGGAATAGGGGTAAAATCCAGCAATGAGAGAAGGAAATATTGGGCCCTGGGCTCATCTCTTTTGAGTTGTGTGGGTTTGCAATGGGCCTCACTTTCCTCTTTTAGAAAATGAGAGAGTAAGCCTGAGTGAGCTTTAGGGTCTTTTTGACTCTAAAATTCTCAACTTCTCCATGAGCAAAAGGAGAGAATAACTACAACTCAAACAACCTGAAGATAACTAAGAAAAATATACACACAGCAACTGCATTATGTAAGTCCCTCCACATGGCGAGGTGCCATTTTCCAAACTTCTGCTCAATGAGACTTTCTCACATCATCTCTAGTGATCTTCCTAAAAAGTTCCAACGGAAAGTATAACTTACTTTCTTAGACCACATCAAACTTGTAAATTTCATGGATAATATATAAGATCAGGGAAGCCTGGAAGAACCTACAACTGACTTTTTTTCAACAAATACAAAAATATTTTTAGTGGTAGTTTCATCAGAATGTTTGTTCTCATATATTAATTTGGTCATCATATTTCTGCAGTGTTTGTTCATTGAAAACACTCATAAAACCCAACACCCTCATCTTCTCAGAGTCAATACAACTGTTTCTGCCACAACTTGATTTCATTTAGAAACCAAATCTATTTACATCATATTTCAAAATGTACTGCCTAGTTTTCACCATGTTCATGTCTGTTCTTGATATCACTTTTAAACAGGTCTTAGCTGAGGAAGCCAAGGCTTCTCCCCTCAGTTCCTGACCAAATGTAGGTATCAACAAATGGCTCCTCTTTCATCCAGGGTGTGAGGAGAAGGCTGCCTTTATTCCTACCCCCGCACCGTGTACACCATAACTGGGCAATTTCCTCACTCTCTAGAACACTGTCTCCCTTGCGTTTTGAGCTAGAAATGGTGGCAGGGTAACAGACGGTGTTCATTTTATTGAGTCACCTATACTTAATTGGGAAAATGGGTTGTTGTAACTCTGTCAACAGGACATGTTCAATTACATCATGTAACCATTTTTCTTCAGAAGGCATTACCATCTGGTCTAAGCAGTTAAATAAGCACAGCTACGTGATATTACAGCTAATGAAATTAAATGTGGCACAAATATATACACGGCACACAGGATTCACATTCATCTCTTTAAAAGGATTTTCCTTGTTGAAAAATAAGATACGTGGGTTGCAAGATCAGGATTGTGGCATGGTTGGCTGGCTTTACTACTTTCCAAACGATAAAAGTGATTATTCAGTTCATATCTGGGTCAAACAGAAGACTCTGCTCTTTAGAACATCATGCAGTCCCCTGTTCACCTTGTCTGCACACTCCCAGCCTTCCAGTAACCCATCTACCCCTCAAAGAGCCCTGCTTCCTCAGCTGGTTCGGTGGTTACCTGAAGCTCTTGGCTATAGTAGCTGACCCTGACTCTAGATTTACCTTTATCCTCATCTCCAAACCCTCCAATTCCACTTCATGGGTGTGATAAGGCTTAAATTAGACAACAAACATAAAGACCCTGGCAAAGAACAGACACCTGATAAATATTATTTTTTTCTACTATCTATCTCCTTTCCACTCACTTCGCCTGTCTCAGCCTCCGAGTCCAATTGTGAATTGGCCTCACCTGCAAACCTAGGTCTGCTTGTTCTGAGCCAATGTTAACTGTAGAACCAAGCAATTTTAGCTCCACCCTCCCATATGTACAGACATCTGTTGTTTTTGTCACCTCATCCTTTCAATCTTCTTAGTAAAATGGTATCCCAACTTCCCTTTGGGAAATATCCCTGCTCCTACTTTCAATTTCTGTAGGATTAACCCCAACTCCAGTTCCAGAACAGGCTCTAATTGGTTTAAGCCAGGAAGAGGAGAGGGAAATGTTGCTGGGAGGCAACCCCTGTGGGACCTGAATTTGGAATCAAATAAAAGACACTACACGTAAAGTACTTAGACTGGAAGCAGGAAGAAGACTAGGGCTTTGTGCCATCGTTGGTGCTCTGGACATATGCAGAACCAGGGTTCAGCATTACCTGGCCCTCTATTATCTCCCACGGATGTTTACTGGTGAGAGGTACCCTGTACAGGGCGTTCCTTGCGCCAGCATCTGCCTGAGCCTGCAGGCAAGCTCTGGAGCCTTGAACAACTGTGTTAGACTGCCTTTCTCAATAAAATGGCCTTATTGCTTTGGTTTGGCCCTCAAAAAATAAAACCAACAATTCTGATACACTTTGACTTGCTTAATTCTCATTTATTTTAAACAGATACCAGTAGAGAGGCCATAAAATTAAAGCAACATTTGACTTCTAGTAGGCATTCAGTTAGTACCACCAAAGCCATCTCTCTGTCACCACTTTGCCTGGGTATAAGGTAACAGGTTAAATGGTTGCCTTTTCCTGGCACTCTACATGAAGAAAGCTAGGACTGTAGCATCTAGGAGCTACACCATGCATGGAATAAGGTCCAACAGTTTTGCAGAAACCTGTTCAGCCATACCATGAAGGCCCTTTGGACAGTAATGAGTAGCCTTGTTCTTCCACCTCATCCATTGGACTGTCATTCCCAAAACAGTTGGACAATGGAGCAGCTGGCCAATTCAAAATACAGTTCATGTTATCAAGAATTTGATAAGTTTCTCCTGCATAAATACACTATAATGTATATAAAACTTATCTCTACAAAGAATTTTATTATTTTCCTTAAAAAAAAAGTCCCAAACTCAGATAGAGTTTACATAAGGGCAGTTTTGCTGGTTTCATAAGTCTTTGAGTAAAGCCAAAATGTTAAAATGAAATAATCAAATTAGATCTAAAGATTAATTCAGTCTGTAACCTTTTGAACTTACTACAGTTGTTGAATGTCCCTTCTAATTTTGGGGATTAAACTACTAAATACAAAATAATTCAATCTTTTTCTCACTTGGACTGATCAAACACAGGGTTCATGGGAAGATTTTCATGAGTATCTGAAATAACTTCATTATGAAGATGCTTCATAAACTATAGGGCAATATTTTGGGTGGGAGGAAAACATAGTATAATAAATTCTCCTAAGTAAAATCTATTTTTGGATATGGTTGTATGTTTAATTACTATGCTTCAGGAAACCAGTGTTTCCCTTTAGTCATGTCTCAATTGTCTGCCTATTTATCTAGTCACATACATTTTTTCCCACCCTATAAAGTCTATAAATTTTCCAATTTGGAAGTGCCTGATCTAGTCACTGTGGTTTGAGATATTGTTTTTTGGGTCCTTTAGTGTCTGACAGAACACCCAAAGGTGTTCCAAACAATCATATCAATTTAGTGGGATATAACTAGAATTTGTAAAAATAATGAAATGGACTAAAAGGATCACAGTATATATGCTTCCTTACTCTCTATTCATAAGAATTTAAAACAACACTGCCCTCATTTATAATGATGTTTAAATGAAGCCAACAAGATTCTGCCAAATGTAGGGGGGTAAAAAACGATCAGGGAAAAAGAGGACTAACACAAAGCTATTCTAACATGAAAATATGTTGAATCTCAGTGTTGGGATGTTTGGAAGGGCATTCTACATTAAAGTAGGCACTATTGTCTAGTGGTGAAGAGCAAAGGTGTTGCAGCCAAATAATCATGGAGTTGTATCTCTGGTACATGATCTCACCTTTCACTAGCTGCGAGACCTCTTTCATTCCTCAGTTTTCTCACCTTTTAAATGGGAATAATACTACTTAGCTCACAAAGCTGTGAAGATTAAACATGATAACATGGGTAAAGCACTTAGACTGGTGCTTGGTATCTAGTTATTCATTCAGTAAAAGTCATCATGTTGTTAAAATACACTAGGCAAGGAACCAAATTAAGGAAGCTATTGCAAGGTGTTTACTCCCTGTCTTCACTCAGCTGGTGTCATTGTTGATTTCTGAGGTCCTTGTCATCCCACCCCTGGGAAAGGATGAGACAGAGAGACCAGAGCCTGGCCAAGCTGCACTGATTCTTCCTCCTCTCCCCATCCTACTGGCACCATCAACGTACAGCTCCTCCTCGCTTCTGAAACGAGATTTCAAAATGGCCCTTCCACCTCTAACACTAGTATTCCCAGGGGAATCTGGAGCCTCCTTCATGCCAGCCTTGGTCCACATCCATCATTTCTTCTTTCTCTTTTCTTCCAATGTCCACTACCTCTGCCTTGCCTACCCCTGCACGGCTAGCTGTTATACATTGGACTTATATGCTAGACTACTTACTCCTTGAGGACAGGGACTGTGTCTTAGTTTTCTTCCCCAGTGGTGTACTACACACAGTAGGTGCTCAAGAAATGTTTGCTAAATGAATAAGATAAGTAAGCTCTCTGGATCTTACTTCAAATAATCTTCCCCTAGTGATCTCCATAAATGCCATGATCCAAAATAAAGACAGATTTAATACATGTTGGTAAGTCTGGCTTTTGTGTAAGTTCAATGATAGATTGTGAACTTTACTCTTGTAGAATATTTCCACCCTGAATGTGAGGGTGGCTTGCATAGTCATACCTAGGTTTTATAAAAACCATGCTTCCCTTCTCTACACAAATGTAAGGGCCCAAAGATGATACCAGGATAATGAAGAATATGCTTTTATGCATCATCAGCTTCCTAAAGATGATAGATACTATAATGACCACCACGGCTTAATTTACAGTTTAAACTGAGGTTCACTGAAACAAAAGTACCAATAAGACAGAGCTTTTAACTGACTGCATATAGATGTTGAGGAAAATACAAAGAAACAGACTGCATTCCAAACTTGTCTCAAGTCTCCATTTCACCTAAAGCAATAAGGAGGTTGAATAATTAATAAATGATTAAAGTGCTTAGGGACCATGGTGTAAAAAGCATAGCTAAGTAAGTCTTAATGAGCAAGTTTAGGATAATTTGGTGTACGGATTAAATAAGAGATAATTTCTTTTATTCATTCATTCATTTACTTATTCTTTTGTCTGGGTTCCCCAGTAAAATATAAGCACCATAAGGGTAATTTTCAAAGGCCAGCTACTCAGACCAGATACAAGAATGTGATAAAGGCATTACAATGTAATTTATCAAAGCTGTTTGTGTAGTGTTTTCCAGATTCTCTTTCCAAATCCATTCATTCAAAAGACATTTGTTCCTAAGGTATTCAGTGTTCTGGGCCCAGGAAAAACCAAGAAGAGTAAATAAAGACTGAGAAAATATACCTTTTGAGCTTGGCAGAGACCCTATTTTGTTTTTACTAAAACCCCCAGAACAATAAACACAGGAGAGACTTAGCAAACACTTTTTAATGTTCACAGGTTTTTCCGACTTCCACTACTGCTCCTGTCCCACCACAATAAATGCTGCCTCACGATGTGCTCAAAAGTATTTATTTTTTAAAATCTCACCAATTTCACTGGGTTGAGAAACTCCTAAGGAAGGAAGGAGGGTTAGGTGCTATTAACATTTCTGTTCTGCACCCTCGCCTGTCTCCTTTCATTAAAACAGGAGTGCAGATATGAAATGGGATCATTATCTTTGGTGGATATACTTCGTGGCATCCCTCAACATACAAATCCCTCAGCTTATTTAAATAAAACAGAGCCTAAAGATTAAAGATATCTTCTGTTCAGGAGAAATCAGTACAGATATCACTTAGACCTCAATATTCCTTTCCGTAGTAACTTCATTTTTTTTTTTCACTTCATTATATCCCACCAGGTTTTATTTTATTTAAATGTCAGAATCTTTTGCTGAAATGGCAAAGCAGAAGCAGAAATGTTTTGTAAAACTTAAGTGAACTGGTAAGTGGACACTTGTTCTATAAATCCTTAAAATGTTAGGTTATTCCTTGGAAACCACTTTTACAAGGGCTTCCATCTTGCTTCAAAAGACATAGCACATAAAATACTCACTTTCTGTCCCAGCAGCACTGAAGTGGCATCAATGGACAGGGTGTATTTTCATGCAGAATAAACACAAAGTTCAAATCAAACATCAGGTACCTAGAGCGCAGTTTTGCTGAGAGGAGGATGGTAATAAAGTGTTGTATGAGAGGTAGGTGCTGCATCTTCCCTCTCTAAACGCTTCCAGACAGAGCTATTCACCACCTTCTAACATTCCTGAAACCCTCCTCAGCCTCCTCTACAGCAACCAGACCTCTGGCCACCAGAACCCCTCTCTTCCTTGAGTCCTGTGGTCTCAACACCCACAATGCTTTATAGAACTCATGGCTGCAACGCTTTAAGAATTAACAACATGGGGCAGTGCTGGGGGTAGGAGGTGGTGGTGGGTAGTGTGGAAACCCTTTCCTGATCTAAATCCTGTTCACCTGAAATGATAGCTTAACAAATCTTTCCTCTGAGCCACAGGCTCACAGCATTTAAGTTGTTAAGTTAGTAAGTTCTTACGGTTATCAATGGACCACTTCAAAATTTTTCTAAGCAACGTTTCATCCTTTGTTTCCCCCAGTCCTCTTGTCTAGTCAGTAGGTCCTGTTAATTCTCTCTGTACACTCTTCCTCACACCTGTTCCTTCCTGCACTCAGGCCTGGCTTCCAGGCTCCTTCCATTCCTGTGCTACGCTCTACCTAGAAATTAGTCATTTTCTTTTTGTGTCGCCCTCAACTCTGCCAACCCTTCTCCCATAACAGTACATCCTCAATTAGTTCATCTGATGATTCTGTCATGAAAATCTCTATATGACATGCATAATAGATTATAAGTCGTAAAGGAGCCTGAGAGCTCACATATCCTTGAAAGAGCTTTTAAAATGCTGCAGTAAGAACAGTGATGCCACCAACACCACGTGATTTTTCCACTGGTGTTTCTAAAGGAAGCGAGTCATGACCACCCTATTTTGGAAGTCTCAAATTCCCCTTTATTGTTCACTCATTATAGTTTAACCTTGACAATTCATAAGCTATATTAACCTTTCAAAACTTATATTGATTCAATCCAACAAAATTATATTAAGCAACTCCTATGCCTGACTCTGCGCTTCGCGATGGATCTGTCAGCAAACAAGACAGACTCCGCCTTCTCCTCCAAAGAGCAGACAGTAATGACCTTGATCGAAGGCAGAGGCCCTGTCTTGGGTACCTTTAAGTCAGGCAAATGTGCCAGCCCAAGGGAATGTCTAGTAAGCTTTTAGTGTTCCACACTTGTGCCCAATCCCTTTCAGGGTTGGAAAGCACTTAGATGAACACTGCTGGCACTAGAACCCCTGTCTGAGTTTGAGTCCTAGGTCTCTCACTTCCTGAATAATTGTGCAACCTCAGGCAAAGTATTAACTTCCCTGTTTTAGTTTCTTTAAATGTCAATAGGAAAACCAGCAATAATGGATTCTTTTGAGGATTAAATGAGTTAATACATGAAGGGTTTAAAATGGTAGTTAATATGTAGTAAGTGCTTAAAATATTAGTTACTATTTTCTATACAATGTTCCTGTAATATTGTTAGAAAAAGAAAATCTTTCTCCACTATTTGAACAAACATCTCCTTCCCATGGCAGATGATGAATTCATTAAGATTCACAATCTGTACCAAAAGATTACAACTCTGCCCTGCAGTGACAAGAAACAAAAAAGAAATATACAAATGCTCTAACAGATACAACACACACAGGAAAAAGTATCCATTTGTACCAAAAAAATTTTTTTTCAATAAGGTTTAAAAAAAAAAGAAGATAAACAAGGATAAAAGCCATGCCCAGAAGCAACCATTTCCAGTGTGACCTGGTGAGTTTCCAGCTTCAAACAGGTCAGATCAAGTGCTCCCCAGCGGTGTTACCTGGGGATCAGTCACTCACACATCAAACTCCCTTCCGTTGGCCTCTTCTCCCACAGCACCTGCTGTCAGATACAGAAACATCTCTGTTTTCTTACCTAGAGTACTGAGGGTCGAGGGTGTGGGAGAGGGTGTAAGACATAGGGAAAAAAACACAAAACCAAAACCCAGGGACACTAGCAAGTGTGCTTTCTTATGTCCACAAAAGACCTGCATTACAAAGTATCCCATGGTTTTTCCAGGGACTCAATTTGTCTTGTACTAGATTTGGCAAGAAACCCTTTTTGAATTCATCAATGATTGTCTCCTTAGGATCATAAAACCCGTATCAAGAATGGAGACCTGGCTGGGCATGATGGCTCACCCCTATAATACTAGCACTTTGAGAGGCTGAGGCAGGAGGATTGCTTGAGCCCAGGAGTTTGAGATTGCAGTGAGCTATGATGATGCACTCTAGCATGGGCAACAGAGCGAGATCCTGTCTCAAAAAAAAAAAAAAAAAAAAATGTGGAGACCTGGCCCCATCAGTAATGGCTGGGAGGAGATGTGTACAGAGGGTAATTTCACAGCTGCTGGATGGGAGCAACAGGCAGCCTGTTGATGCCACCTGTGATTCCCTACTTGCGTGAACAATTCATTCTCCTTTCATAAGCTCAATAGATTTTGTTTCTACAACTAATTCTGTGGGATAGATCAATGGACAGCTAAGTTTTCTTTAATCAACCATTTATTAAATATCACCAATGAAGTTCTTAATACATTACATCGTATCATACTCCCTATTTTGCTTTATTTTATACTACAGAGAAAGTCACCAATGGGCATCAAGAAACAATTTTATCAGCACAATAAGATATAATAACTGTTCATTGAGGAGTTATGAAGGATGACAGCAAATACTGAAGGGAAGAAGAGACTCAAGATGGAGGTGGTTTTTTGTTTTGCTTTTTCAAGATTGGAGGAAACTTTCCAGAGTTCATAAACTGAGAGGGAAGTGGTGTCAGATGGTATAAGGCAAAGGGAAAGGAATTGCTGATGTGACAAAGGCATGGAGGGGACAATAAAAGGGTTGGTTGAAGAAGATGGCTTTGACCTTGGGAAAGAAGAACATGTTTTGCTCTGACACCAGAGGGAGTAATGTAAACATGAATAACAATTTTCAACAAAAAAAAGTTAAATGGAGAAGACGGAAATCAAAGGTAACCTTATTGGACACCCTCAATATTCTTGGCAGAACTATGTATAGATAATGGGAAAGTCTGGACTAGAGGGTTTAAGATGAAAGGAAAAAATCCAGAGCAACAAACGTGAGGATTATGATAATCTGTAAATTGGCCCCAGGGCCTCACCAGAAGTAAAAATTTATATCAGAGGCAACTGGTGTAGAAGCTTATTTCTCCAGCAATTTAACCTATGCACACATCAATCTGGCCTGACAGGAAAGCACGTGCAAGAATGTCTATGTGTGCGTACATGCCACATAGGAAGACAGCCATCTGTGGAACAGGCTGTACTGTAATGCCACCAGCTTTGTGCCCAGGTGGATATTATTAATATTACTCTCCAGAGAAGAGTTTGTAGGAGAAAGACCAAATGTCAATTTGTAAAATGGGGGCTATCTAGTATTCCTTATTTGTAGTTTTTATTAGTATGTAATAGTCTATTAAAGGGAAATGTATGCATGTCTACTCAAACTGTAGGAATAAGATGGCATGGAAAGGGAGAGAGACAGTGGAAAAGGAGGAAAAGAAAGCTCCTCGTGTCCTTGGGACCTGAGGGGCTACATCCTAATGAGAGTGCTCTACACTTGTCATTTTAATAAGAGAAAGGACAAGGAAATGTCCTCCTGCTTAAAAAGAAAGCAGGGTCTATCAATAATAACCTAAGGGCCATCATTATCTTTCTGAACCATCGCTCCTACCATGTAAGAGGTGCAGGCTCCAGCACTAAATGCGGCTAATGAATTCTGTGGGAGTTCTTTATGAGAGCGTGAGCCCCACCGCTGGGTGGCTGAGCTCCACATTCACAGTCCTGCCATTCCCATGTCTCCGTGGGAGGATAAACAGGGCCGATGAATTCTGTGCCATGCCCTGGTTCATGAGGCTGGTAGAAATTCTTTGCAATTTAAGGCCACTGCTGTGACATTACCTACAAGGCTTCTTTTCCATGAATCTGTTACATCCAACAGTGGAAACAGCAGGCCCTGTGGCTGATGGATGCTACAGGTACGAACCAGGTGTCTCAGCAACGAGAGCATCTACACAGCTGAACTACTGTGAGTTCATCTCTTTGCTTATTATCAGGAATTTTCTGGGCATTTTGGAAGGCTACTGCACCAATGCCAGCATCCTCTCCAGGTGAAATAATCACTGAAAAGTGTAAGATTAATGACTGAATGACCAATGCCACTTACCACAGTCACAGGGAGCATGTTTCCTGTAGAACAATGGGGTTCTGGTTCAGGATCTCAAAGAGAATCTTTTTACTTGTTTTAGGACAATCAGTCTTACGGTCACTCAAAGCACTTGGTCTTTAGTCCAATAACAGTCATGTTTAATAAAATATCTTGGTAGCTTCAGAGTAGTTATAAAAACAATATTATCTAATCCTTAGTGCAACTAGTAACCATATGTGAGAGGGTGGGACAAGTGTTATCATCCTCATTTTATAGATGGGGAACTGCAAGTCCCTGCCAAACTGTTATGCCTAATCCTGAGTTTTCTCAGAATTGGGGGCTGTCCTTACATTTTAAGACATCTGAATATAATTTTGTATGACTAACTATAAGGAAGGATTTTATGATGAGCCTAAACGTGTTACCCTGCAATTTCTCCCAAGTGGTCTTCTTTTTTTTCTTTGGAACAATAAAATAGAAATCTAATTTAGTTTAGACATTCTTTTAGTCCCAAATCAATCATCCACAACTAGAGAAATCTGATGCTCTTTGGCAGTTTTGTGATACATGACAATGTGTGTCAAAATCTATTTTTTTCTAGTACTGCACTGTCCAAGGCATTAGCCACATGTAGCTATTTTAAAATGAATTAACTAAAATTAAAAATTCAAATCCTAGTCACACTAGCCACCTTCAGCCCCATGTGATTTGTGGCTATTATATTGCACCATGGAGAACATTTTCAACGTTACAGAAAGTTCTACGGACAGCATTGTTCTTGATCCTTAAAGTGCCTTGGTCTGAATTTCTGGCCTACATACTGGTCTCAACATATGGCTATCCTTTCCTATAACTTACTTTCAGTCCCACCTTTACCAAGAGAGTGTCTATTTTATCTAATTTCTTTTTTATTGTGAGGGATGTTGGTAGAGAAAAGAAAAAGAACTCCACCCCACATTCTGTCAGATTAGAAATACTTAATTGGTTTGTGGGCTGGCTGACAAGCTTTAATATTCTCATCTTTTCAAATCTAAACTCAGCTTGAGGCCAAATCACTGCCTATATTAAATACACACAAATTCTATTATTAAAATGGAAGCAAAAGTTCTTTTTACTCAAACTGACAAAAGGGAGAAGACATACTTCATCTCCTTATTTTTTATTTTTGTAGGGGCTGGGCACAGGGCAAGAAGAAAAAAAATAACATCCACTACTGAGACTTAGAAATTCTTAAATGGTCTCTCACTGACTTTGACTAACTTTTGCTTCAGCATCTTACCCAACTGCTTTTAAAACTTATACAACTTAAAAATATGGACATCAGCATGGATGACCTAGATGCAAAAATTACAAAATATTAAGGCAAAAAAGGACCTTTGAGATTGCCTAATGCAGTGAAATCCCCATTCGATAATAAAACAGAGACTCAGAAGATGTCAGTCATTCTAGTCCAGAACCTGCTCTCTCAACTCCCAGTTCTGGGGCTTCCTATACACTTGGTGCTTACAACACAGGCCCACAAAACATCTATTTGTCTTTCAACAGTTCATTTCTTTTCACCCCATCCTCCTCTCCAATCATACCTTCTTTAAATAACACCCAATTCTCCAAATTATGGTGAGCCGAACAGATCCTTCTAAAGTAATCAGATATCGCCAAGGTAAGATTATTATAAATCACACACATAAAAAAGGGCAAGATTTGATTAAGTATAGTGACTTTATTACTCTGATTCTCTTAACAGATTTTCTATCGGCCTTAGGAACAGAATCCAGCACCTATTCTCAGAGCATTTGTATCACACTGGAGTTGGTCACACCAGAAGTACCAGAAAAAGAGAAAGCTTTAAAAATGTTTTCTTGGCAATAAGGAGTATGAAATCATTGGGAAACAAGAATGTAGAAAGGGAATACAGAATTTAGGACGAGGTTAATAGCAATGCAAAGCTATGTCAATGATAACAGCCAATAGCCAAGTACTTGCTATGACCCAGGCAGTGGTCTCAAAATCTTCCATGCACTATCACATTACATCCTCACAACTGATGAGCTAGTAATGTACCACTGCTATTCCCATTCTATAGATGAGGGCAATAAGAGAATCAACAGGCTTTGTGTCCCATCTTTACCCACTAAACCACCAACCTAACTTTCAGAAAGCTGGTGAATTGCAGCACAACTTATAGAAACAAAACAGGCAGCTCACAACAGACCTATGGAAAGGAAGAACAGTAGAAACTTCTTATGAAACTTAATTTTTTTAAACTGGTAAGACAAAATCTAGGCTTAGTGGTTCCTCAGTTTTAAACAAAAGCCAAGAGAGCCAAACTAAGGAAAACTTGCCATTTTTCTAAAAAAAAAAAAATCTTACTTTACTTATAATAACATTTTTTAACTTGTATTACAATAAAATCACCTTGGCATGGCAAGTATTCTAAAGGAAAAACAAAATTATCTTTCGCAGGCTGAGCCAGGAGCCAATACATCAAAAGGGAGCTATGTTTTGTGTCATATTTGTGTCATATTTCACTCTGATGTTCTTGCGATTTGTTTCCTGAACAGACTAAAAATGAAAACTAAGGAAGCCGTCACAGGGGAGCAAAGGTCTTATGGTCCATGCATAAGACCCACCCCTGCTGGCCTACCCTGCAGTCTTTTGCCTGGACTGAGCTGACTCATTTCTTAATGAACAGGTACAGAGAGTGCATAGAAGAATTTACCCCTCTGTCCTCCCTCTCCTTCTATATACTCCCTTGAAGGAAGTATCCAATCATCGTCACAGTTTGTCTCCAGGCCCACAAGCAAAAGCTTTATGGCGTCTATATGTAAAGATTGGGCTGTGTAAAAAAAAATCGAAAGATGTAGTTTATATTCATCTCCCTTTGCCACATTTCAATTGGCTGTTTAACCAGTTAGTAAACCACCAAAGACAGATAACATTAACCTCCCACTTATTCTGCAATAGAAATAAAGCCATTATTCTGGTCAAAAACTAAGTAACAATTTCGATTCAGTCTTCAAGTTCCTAGTATCCTTAAATAAAAATATGTGAACTTAATTTGCCTTAGAGCTTTAATTCCTCTATCACTTTACTTCTCCTCTCTCAGGTCCGTGGGCAAAAGTAATAGAAGCAACATGCTGCAAAGATGGGCCATGTTTCTTAATTACTAAAGAGCTAAAGTACTATTTATGAAATAGGACTGAGTTGAAAGGATAATAGTTTCTTTTCCTATTGATGCACATACTTAATCAGTTTTACTATAATTGTAAACATTCGTACTCCCTTCTTAAAAAGACTACATAGAAACAGTAGTAATATTTTAGAAATAATTCACAGATTTTACTACACGATAGAAAAATGATTTTCTACTGTGTTCATTATAGCATCTACAGTCTCTTTAAATGATCTGAGTTTTCAGTGCTAAGTGGAGTATTTGAGGTATATGTAATTAGGTATCTGATGCCTGTTGGTACAAAAAGGATATTAGAAACACAAGCTGTAGCATATGCAAATAAAAAGGCAGGTTTCTATGTGAGTAATTTGTAGGATTTGGACCAAAATGTAAGGTATAGAATTTTGTCTCTAATGTCTCACTCTTCATATTTTTATATTCTTTCATGACTTAACAGGATTACAAAAGTCTTGTTTTTAGGCTTTCTCTGATCTCCATACCATGAAAACCTGGTCCTAGAAAATTGCATCAACGCATTCAGACTCTGGTCTACAGGTCTGAGAAAGGGCTTTTTCAAGGCTATATGTAGATTAATACAGTATAAAGTTGTAAGACAAGAAATAAATCACTTTCATAACTACAGCCAGGAACTTATCCAACTAGTTCTTAACTGATGGTTCTGAACCACTTTGTACTCACAAGGTAATTTCAAATATTGAAAGGGCTCCAAACGTTCTAAATAAGTCTCAGTAATTACAACACAATCACCACCACATCGCTATGTGTCTTCACAGTGTCTATAAAGCAATGGTAATGAACACACTGGTCACCTGGTGTGTCTTTTTGAACATGTGCCTTTTCAATGACCTCACCTGGTAAACAAAAACTTGATATCACACTGTGTCTCTCACCTCTTCTTTCAGCTAACTGAAACATCGATGTGCACTTCATCTATATGTTCGGCTTTACAAAATTTTAATATATACACAGATATTTCAGGGCATGTCTCAGAAAGGATAAAGATATACTTGTACCACGGTACCCTAGTCAAGGACTATTATTCTAATGCATAGGTAGTATTTATGGAGCTCTTAATATAGGCAGTCCCTGGGTTACCAAAGACCCAACTTAACAGCATTCTACACTTATAAATGGGCTCCCAAGGCTCCCCATAAGGATAATTTATAATTAAATAATTAAATTAATAATTCAGAAACTAGTTTCTTCTGGGAAAGTAAACAAACCCACATAGTTTAAGTGGTTTTTTGGTGCAGCATCTTTACACTAGTGGCTAGTCTCATTGTTTATACGGTCACTTACACACATCACTTTCGTCTTAACTTTTTTATTTGATTCTGTAAGTATGTGTTTACCGTTATGACCATGCCTCCAAAATTAAAGTCCACTGCAAGTCCAGGTGAGCCTGCAGCGAAGAGAAAGGTGATTACAATGGAAACAAAAGTAGAAATAATTAAGTGTTTGGAGAAGGGCCAGACGTCACCATCCATTGGGAAAGCATTTGGCTTCAACTGACTATCAGAATAATTACAGAGAATAAAGTGAAAATAATGGAACATGTGAAAGGCAGTGATCCAACGAAAGCATCAATTGTCACTAAACAACATAGTGGACTAATTATTAAAATTGAAAGGTTATTATTGATTTGGTTAGAAGATCAAAATAAGCATAACATTCCTATTATCCTAGTGTTGATGCAACATCAGGCGAGTGTTAACCTATCTCCTATCTAAACTTTTTGTATGAGTTTGTTTTTGTGTTCTGTCTGTTTGAGTTAAAAGAAAGAGCACAATAGTTTCTGTAACTAATTATTACAGTACAGGGGTATTATTATAGTATTACATTATATTATTAATATTACCGCATGAGTCATTATATTATTATGTATATGTGCTGTTCATCAGAGATCTGCGTTACACACAAATCCAACTTAAATATATTCTCAGGAACTTATCTTGTCCATAACCCAAGGACTACCTGTATAAGTTAAGTGTTGTTCTAAACAGTTTGCATGTTTTAACTAATTTAAGGCTAAATTCTTCTCTTCACTATGTAAGAGCCATAGTGAAAATATTTAGTAAATGTTTTTACAATCATAGCTCAATACTTCAAAGTAATTCATGGGTTAACTTTAGTCACACTTTTAAACAACTAGCTTTTATTTAAAAGGGAGCCTTTCTCAGCTAATCTCCATTTGAGAAATGGATGACATAGGAATAGAAGTGATCAGTTTATTCTTAACATATTCTATACTTCATTATTGATACTCTTGAAGCTGGAGACATTTTTTTCTGTCTGCCTAGTATATCCCCAGAAATGCTGACAGCAGAGAACTAAGAATAGTGAAATGGAGTATGTTCTAGAAAACATTTTTTAAAATTCCTGGGGCCCATGGTATTCACAATTCCCTCCTCTCTTTCCTCCTCTTCCTTCAGAATGGAGAAAGCTGATTGTTGCACCATATCTGATAACAAGGGGCCTGGGCTGGCCCTTTCTTGTTTGAAAGCCTTGAAAACAACCAAAGCTTGGCAAGATCAGCATAAGAAAACTTAATCTAAGTTTCAATCATTGTCAATAAATATTCATTGAGCTACACAAAAATAAATAAATTTGGTGTCTTTAAAAGAAGCAATTTTTAAAATAGGTACTACGTATAATAGGGACAAAAATCAACACAGATACTGGAACATAGTTCCTCATGGCCTGATTTAAAACAGGAAGATTGTGAAAGTAAATCTCATCTGCTGGGTCAATTATCACTTCCTCCTTGATAGAAAAAAGACTTTGAACCCATGGTTAAGGACATCACAACCCAAACTATTTATGTTGCTAAGCTAGTGGCTTTAGATATAATATCTCATTTAAAACTGTCACAACTTCTATGCCAAAGCAAAAGAGTTACTTTTAGTAACATGCAGAGAAAATTAAACTACTTATCCAGGGGTACATTCTATGACTAACTCAGTGACTCCCTGAGATGTGGTTATGCTCAAAGGTAAATTTCTCTCTTTTTTGTTAATTGGTAACTCTTGCCCAAAAATTTTTTTCAAGGATAAGGTTATATCCTATATTTTATCATACTTCAACAGAGTTTCTGTTCAAGCATTTGTGCAGATCCAAAATTGCTTTTAGCAAAGTCTTGATATTTGCAAGGCAGTGTATGTAGAGGTACGAGTGCAGATCAAGGGACCTAAGTTCTCTTGTTGTGTCATTTCATAATTCTATGGTCTTGACCAAGTCTTAGCCTCTCTGTGCCTCAGTTTCTTCATCCATGAAATACAGATGACCATGTCTTCTATTTTTCAAGGTTGTGGTGAGGTTTACAGACATTGTATATAAAACTAGAGCATGTGTCGGGCACATAAGAAAGACTTTAGCAGGCACACTAGCTATAATTTTTAACAACTGCTTAGAGGCATTACTGTAGGCTATTCAAGAGGACAAGAAAGCATTTGAGGCCTTTCATTTCTATAACAAAGTGTCAGATTTGCCAGCCCTGCTCCTAAAGTCAGGAGCCAATGGACAGCTTTCCAATCCTCATCATGGACACCTGCACTTCAGGTGCTCAACAGTGATGCTCACGCAAAGTTTTCAAACTGAGTGATGAGGCTGAATGCCTGGAAATCATGAGCTACTCTGTGCTAATGGCTGTGGAACACCATTGAATCATGACATATTTAATTTTGTTATATGAAACAGGAACGATTTTACTCATAAAATACATAATTATGTTACATATTTTAAAACAAATAAATGATGGTGTCTTCCTCAAAACAAGCTGTTGAGCTAAGTATCATCAACAGTTAATAGTTTTTCCATTCACATTTGTTACTTAATTATACAATAAGGCAAGGTTCAAAAAATAAGCATTACAAAAACATATATCTAAGAATTTTTAACCACTTTTTCCCCACCTTTCAGTGGAAAAAAAGAAAGCAATCATTTGAATATGGACAGTGAAATGGCTCAGTCTAACTCATAGGCAATCTGTGTTTTGATGGTAGTAAGTTTGGGAACGAGCAGTCTCAGGTTCACACAGATTTTTCTAAGCTCTATCTCAATATCTAATCAAGCCTTCAAAGACTTACTGACTTGGTATCCAGATACTCTCAGAACTATCTGCCAAGATCTGTAATTTAACCTTCTGCCTTGTGTTTACAATGACAAACAAAATGGTTAGCACAGTTCCTTTCTTTTTCTCTTGATTGTATAAACTGGACTGAAAGTTCTACACATCATACTGTCCGACGTCTGTTCAAGCCCCTTTATAATTTCTTCTCAACATTTAGTGATAGGAAAATGTTTCTCTGTTCTGATGAACTTTAATGTTTCATTTCAATAGATTATAAGACAAAAACTGTAAAAAGGAATAATGAAAACTAATTTCTATTTTTTGTATAGGCCGCAGGAAACTCATTGTGAAAGCTGATTATATGAACTGGGTAATTCTTGTCATGCCCAACTAAAAAAGAGTTGACAGGCCAGGGTGGAAAAGCATTCGGGTACATAGCACCTGGTTTAAGATTTGAATTTTCCGCAAGCCCAGCTGCTGAAACTGCCTGCTGTAACCCTAAGACCAGTTTTACTTAGTAGCTGCTGAAACAACCTGCTGTGACTCTAAGACTAGTTTTACCTACTGTTGTCACTTTCTTACCAATCAGAGCTTGCCAGCTCCCAAAAGCTTCTCTAGTGCCAATGAGCTTTGCTTCAAAACAATACATAACATTTCTAATAAAACCTCCAATCTTTCCTTAGTTCTTTGAAGATACTGAAGACCACCTAGTCTGTGTGTATGCCCTGAATTGCAATTCTGTGATTCCCAAATAAAACATTAAATTTAGAGATTGTCTCTATATTTTATTTTGAATTTGACATTGGCTTTTTTCCCCATTTACTTTTCTTGGTCTAGATTGGTATAATTTTCTTCTTTTTCCTGACTCCTTTATTACTTGGTTAGTTTTCCATTGCCTACTGGTTTTACACTTTATATGTGAGTCTTTTATTAGAAATGCCCTCAAATCTGAGAATTTATGCTCACTAGATGTACACATATTTTTAAAGGCTTTTATGTCTATATAATTTATAGCAGCTTGAAATGATGGAAAATTAAAAATTTGTTCCATGTTAATGTATATTGTTCAAAGTTCATTTTTCCTGTTGGTGGCTATTTCCAAGTAGATCAGCACAGGCTTGTCTTGTTTGACTTTTAATTCCACTGTCTAACAAAATTCCTGCATTACTCAAGGGTTTTACAAATATTTTAATTAATTAGTTAGCTGTTTATATGTTACTTATCATGAATTTCAAAATAATGTATGTTTCTTTACTCAATAAAATCCCAAGTAGAATTTTTTACTGAACTTGAGCCTTTCTACTAAAAGAGAAACTGGAGAGAATCCAAATTCATTATTTTTATGAACTCAAAGATGTGAACTTACATTATTGTAAATCATACATAAAAACTGATTTTTATATGGTGAAATGTATTTTTTTTTTTTAAAAAGGGAAACAAAAGAGGTGTGACTTTTCAGTGGGCACCTTCATATATCACTGGTAGCAACATAAACTGGGACACTCTGAAGTGAAATATGACAACCTATAGCACATTAAAAGGGCCTTCTTTCCTTTTATTGAATAATTTCATAAGAAATGTATTCCAAAGAAATAATCCTGAGATACATCATTCATAATAATGATGAATTGGAAAAAACCCAAATATCCAAAAATAGGTTAGACAAATTATGGTATTATCAGTACAATAGGATACCACACAGTCATTAAAAATCAGGGTATGAAAAAATATTTAATGGACTTGAAGAAAGTTTATGTGAGACACAGAGAGAGAAGGAAGACTGAAATGCTTACACCACAAAATATTAAGAATGGTTACCTCTCAATTTCATTACGAGGACAATTTTAATTTTTTTCTTTAAAGTTTTCTGCATTTTCTAAAATCTCTAGAATGCAACTATGTTATTGCTATAATCGGCAAAACAATCAATTCTTTTGAAAGAAAGCCTTTGGGTATTACAAGGTTGGTATCTCAAATCCAAAAATCTGAAATCTGACATGATCCGAAATCTGAAACTTTTTAAGTACTGACATGATGCTCAAAGGAAATGTTCACTGGAGAATTTTGGATTTTGGATTTCTGGATGCGGGATGCTCAACCAGTAAGTATAATGTAAATAATTCCAAAATCCAAAAAAATCTGAAATACTAAACACTTCTGGTCCCAAGCATTTCGAATAAGGGATATTCAATCTGTACCTTTAAAAAAGGGAACCACCCCTGCTCTCACATCAGAAACTTTTCCTCCTCTGTGTTTCTTTGCAAGATGTCTGCAGAGGATATTCACAAGACATTCAACCCAGAACTGAGCATCGTTTTCAGACTTTCCCACCTCAGACCCCACACCACACCCCAAATAAAAGGTCATGGGTAATCCCTACTGATGCTGACATTGCCATGGCCTCTAATGACAATTCAAAGCCTGTACTTCACTGGGACACTTCGAGTCACATTAAGAGACATACCATTGAGTAAAAGGCTGAAGCTGGCAAAATCTAAAAGAGTAATTAGGTAAACACTATCATCCATGGCTCTCCTGGCCTCAGTTTCCTCATTTCTAATTTGTGGTCTATAGATCACACACAGGCAGAAGCTTCCATCCTGCTATGAAGTTCCAGGGTTTCATAATATTGGTCTAAGGAATGAGATGAACTGGGACAATGCTGAGTGAGAAGAGGACCCCCTGCTTCTGCTCACAGTGTGAACTGCAGGAATTTCCTAGCTTTAGGCAGGAAAGCAGCAGCAGATGTTTGCAGTGTTGGTGATGGGCATGGAACTGTAGGGCTGAATCAAAATGCTGTACCCGGAGATCTTGACAGGCTGGGGCAGGGAGCACACTGGCTGACGAATCTCCTCTAGAGCAGTCGGAGATGTGAAACAGGGCCTGGCCAAAGAAAGTGGTCAGGGCCTACAGCAGCCATTGATACCTCCCCTTTCTATGTCGACACAGTCACCAGAGAGATAAGAAATGGCAGAAGAAAAGGAGAAAAAAAAAATAGATGTTTTTGTAGTTCTTGTTCTGGGAGGGGTGAGGAAGAGAGGAGCAGGGCATCAGGGTACAAATAAAGCTGTGCTAGTAATAAGGAAACATCTGCAATGCAGATTGAGAGGGTCATTTCTGAGAGAGGAAATGGGGGCCAGAAGGTGACCTTTTTATAAAGGAGAATTATAAAGCATTCTCTGAATTATATAGCATTCTCTAGGGTGTCTTCTATTTAAAACTACTGGAACTCACAAGGGGATTAGAATGGATAGCATCTCTGTCTTTGTTTTGAGTTACTGTGCTAGCAAACCAAACAAGAGCAGAGTGTGGCCAAAGGAAAACCACTAAAGCCAGAACAGTGATTATGTGATGTTCTGGGAGTTACAGCAGGATTGTGTGTTGTGTGTACATGTTTGTATGTGTGTCTGCATATGCAAGTGCAATCCTCCTAGCTCAACCTCAGCTCCCTGGTCCTCACTGGTAATCACTTGGGGGATCACCAATCAGCAGCAACCATTAGGAACTGCTTCTGTCCTTTAACAGAAAATTAATGGCTGCCCATTACAGACCCCTGGGGCCCCTGGTAACAGGGAGGAGGGCAGAGGGCTGCAAAAGGCATCACCCGAAAGGTCAGGAATCTCTTGAGGATACAAAAGACACTAAGCCTGGTAAAATGGAGCAGAAAGCAGCAGCTACTTGTCCCCTACTACCAATTCAAAGTGGAGGAGGAGGGGTGGCACATGGATGGGCTGTCATTCTCTCTGCTCCTACACAACAGAGCATATGGTAGTGCCAGTGAACAAGTAGGTGTTATAGGGTCCTTTCCCTTTTGGAGTTTTATATAAGTTTCCTTGAACCCAGGCGACACTGTGGAAGAAGTATTTTATCTTCAAAGATTTCATCCCTAAATGAGAGTGACCTCAGGGATATAGTCCTCTGTACAGAAACGGGGGAGGTCAAAGAAAACTTTTCATCAAGGCCTCAGTTAAATGCTGGTTTTTAAAGAGAAAGGATATACTATGACAGGATGGAAATGATAGCAAAGGAAAGAGCTTCTTCAGAAAAGAGTCGCAATGCATGTATTGCAGCACACACATATTCCCTCATGCCATGTACCCAATCGCTCTCTCCAGGGACATCATGAGAAGAGCTCCACGGAGCAGGGAGTAAAAGTCATGTAGCAGACAGAAAAAGGATGAGCCAGCCAGACTGCCCCTAGATACCACCAGACTGGTAGGACTCTGGTGTCTTTAACCAAAGGCTCTAGTTTAGCTGCCTTTAAATAAACACACACTGAAACAACCTTGGGTTTTATATTACTGAAATCACTCTAGACAATGGTAGATAGATGGCCAGGAGGATGGAAGTAAGAGGACGAGAAGTTTTCAAGAGTAATTTTGGGGGATAGAGAGAACAGGAAAAATATGCGTTATATTACCTCAAGAAAATACGGCAGCAGTAGGTGTACATTTGGAGATACTGGTTTTTTTTCAATGACTAAAACACTAAAACAAGTTACAGTATTTTTTGTTTTGTTTTTTCTTTCAACACCTGTGAAAGGACAAGTTACAGTATTCAATCCAATTTAGTATAACTGACTTATTGTGATTTCTATAAACTTAATCAGTATCTTTGGTTTTAAAAGCACTGTACAAACACTAGAGCTCTATGAATATTAAAAATGTCTATTAATCTCTCCTTTTGGAATTTGGTATAGCAAGTTTTTTAAAATGTACATTTGTATTTAAATATCATCCATTATGAAATTTAAAAAAAAATCAAAGCCTTAATATAACCTATACTGATGCACTGAAGAGTGATTCGTTATCAGATTATAGTAGGGTGGGGAGGGATGGAGGATGGAAACACTGGGAAAGTACAACACAAAATCCCTCACAAACGCCTCGAGTTCTCATAGCCCAACTTTATGGGTTCAAGAAAGGTTTCTATTTTAAGACATTCTTTTTCTATTTTATTTTAAGCCAAAAAAACTGAGAAAGATACAGACATACTGAAATACTTTATGCCTCCAAGAAGTACAAAAACTCAATAAAACACGTACTTAGTCTGAAGTTTTAAACTTACTTATAAAATGAAAAAAAAGTCCACATTTTTAAGTATTAATCACCAACAATATCCTTTAATACATATGATTCCCTGATTTAAGTGAACATTCATTGGGAAATTATTGTGAACAGAAACATAATATGCCTGTTGACTTTTTCCCCCTTCTTCATACTCTAATAAATATGGTATGAATATGTCTACGCACACAAATAAAATGTAACTTAGACCAACTTACAGGAAATATCAGTGTGAATTAAGGCCCAAATATGCATAGAAAGATGGAAAAGAATCTGGAGATACCTCAGAGAGCTAAAAATTGAAATACCATTTGATCCAGCAATAGCACTATTAGGCATCTACCCAAAAGAGCACAAAACATTCTATGATAAAGACATCTGCACCCGAATGTTTATGGCAGCACAATTCACTATCGCAGGGATGTGGAAACAACTCAGGTGCCCGTCAATCCATGAGTGGATTAATAAAATTTGA
>RJWJ010000250.1:139888-309189 GCA_004363605.1 Indri indri
AAACGACAGTGATCTAGCACCTCTTACACTTTCCTGGATTAAAATTAAGCCCATTATCCAAAGTGAAGCACCACAAGAGCAGAAGAACGGGCTCCACTTGTACTCGCCATCAAACTGGTTCTAACTGATCAACACTAGGTTGATCACATGGCAGAAATACTCTCTAGGGATTAGGGGGATGGGGGGGCAAATCAACAACCAAAGGACACGGGGAGCACTAAGGTGGGGTGGGAAGGGCATGCCTTAAACCCGCACTTGGGTGAGGCAAAGGCATAAAGTGTAACTGTAGTGTTTGTACCCTCACAACACCCTGGGAAAAAAAAAAAAAAAAAAAAAGAAGTGTAGATAGGCTTAGCAAAAGGCAGTTTTTGCTCCTGCCCCAGGCTAGGCGTCTAAGAGTTAGACCAAACTCTGCCATGTGGATTAAGAGCTGTGCTGTGGGGCAGCTTCCTTGTGTGGGTGGATTTTTCAAACCTAAAGCTCTTTCTCAGCAATTATTCTGATTCTGATTTCTGGAATGACCTGCCTGTCTGACATTAATAATCACTCAGCATGTGCTTCACCAGTTTAGGAATCTACAGCTTCTTTATGTTCTTGCTGAAAAACACCCTGTTGCTGGAGTTCAAACGGCGTTGATTTTGTTGATCCACTCATGGATTGAGGGGCACTTGGGTTGTTTCCACATCCTTGCAATAGTGAATTGTAGTAATATTCACTGGGGTTTGCGGGGGTGGGGGTGGGTAAACTCACAACTAATAGATGCGGTGAGCATTGTATAGGGGAAGGGCACACCTCTAATCCTGGCTTGGGTGAGGCAAAGTCATAACACGTAACCAAAATATTTGTACCCCCATAATATCCTGAAATAAAAATAAAAAAAAAAAGATTTTAAAAAAGAAATACAGAATTATCCTAAAATCTAAAATGTAATTCTAACTCACAGCTAAAAGGTCTTAGAGGGCAAGTTTGATAAAGGAGGAAGACCTACTATCTAGGCCAGGTGCGGTGGCTCATGTCTGTAATCCTAGCACTTGGGTGGCTGGGGGGGGGAAACTGCTGGAAGCCAGGAGCTCAAGACCAGCCTGAGCAAGAGCCAGACCCTGTCTCTACAACAAATAGAAAAAATTAGCTGGGAGTGGTTGCAAACAACTCTAGCCCCAGCTACTCGGGAGGCTGAGGCAGGAGAATCATTTGAGTCCAGGAATTTGAAGTTGCAGTGAGCTATGATGAGGCCACTGTACTCTGGCCCAGTTGACAGAGGAAGAAAAGGAGACCCTGTCTCAAAAAACAAACAAACAAAAAAACCTCAAAATATTTGTGCTTTTAGAGCCAGTTAAACATAAGATGATAAATCTCCCCTTAACAAGCCTTTACAATCTCACTTATTTGTTTAACAAATTGATGAGGTTTTACAGTATTGCTGAGGCCATTATGTGTCTACTTCCCAAACGTCCACCCTTTAGAAGTTTTTCTAAATTGAGAAAATGTAAACCTATGTATATAGCAACAAATAGGTGAGAAATATTTCCTGGAATTCTGAGCTCAATCCTTTCCCAAAACATCTTTCTTCCCCGTGACAATGGCAGCACCACCACTTTGATGGCTTTAACAGTAGCTGATTAGTATCCAAAAAATGCTCTAAAAGATGTATTCTCCTACAAACACATATTGGTGAATGGATTAGTAAAATGAAAGGTTGCTTTGTGCTGAAAAAACACTGGTGACATTCCTGAGAAGCATTCACATTTTATCCATTAATGTTTACTTTAATGCTCTCAAAAACCTGCAGGTAGATATGCCAAGGCCATGTGTCCTGCTGGATGAGTTTGCTGCAATACTTTATTAACACTGAAAAGGAGATACACTAAATATAATGTCCCAGGCCATAATATTATTGGACAACTGCCTCTTATGTTTTACTTGCCTTTAATGACATTTAAACAGATAAAACACATATGTATACACATAATATAGTGCATTATATAACATGTGTGTGTATAAAATGACCTGCCACATAAGGAGCTTATTTTTCTTTATAAGCAAGGCCATCATAACACTCTTTGGACCCAAGAGATTTGCCTAGCATTGACAGACCATGTGTCAGTCTATGTATTATGGTCTCTAATTTAGAAAAAAACCAATATGGCACCTAGACTGAAGTCTTACAAAGACTAGTTGATCCCCGTAATAAAACAGAGAGATTAAAAACAAAAGCAAAATAATGTCTAAACCAAATATCAGACATACTGATTCAGTAGGTCTGGACTGAAATCTTGGATTATAAATATTTCCAAATGTCCCCAGCTGATGTTGTACCTGGTTTGGAAACCTGAACCTAGAGCACAAAAAGCACAGGCCGTGACTTGCTCATGATTTTCTTGTTGAGAGTTCAGGGTTCAGTGGCAGAGTGCAGACATGATGGCTGACGCCAATCCAGAAGTGAAAATGCAAAGACCGCGTGCTCAGCTTCGAGCACCTATTTTTGGGTGTAACATTCTCTTCTCCACCAGCTTGTAAAAGAGTAA
The DNA here is from genome assembly GCA_004363605.1 of Indri indri. Classification (NCBI taxonomy): domain Eukaryota; kingdom Metazoa; phylum Chordata; class Mammalia; order Primates; family Indriidae; genus Indri; species Indri indri. The sequence goes on from RJWJ010000250.1 coordinate 142,414, forward strand.
AGCCTTAAGTGTGGAGAACAGAGAGGAATAATAAGAAGCCAAGTAATACATCTACAAAATATGAATATACAACCACAATCATTTCAGAATGCTCTAAGGATGTAGTCTGAACTCAAGGTCTGGGCAGGTGTTTAATGCATGAATCACCATGTGTTAGAGAAAATTATTAATAACAGAGTCTGCCTTGAGGCACAAGGAAGAGGCTGTAGGTAAGAGTACCTAAATGTGCCTGAAGAGTCTGGAGGTAAAAGCAAAAAAAAAAAAAAAAAATACAGTGGGTTACAAAAGGTTGAACAGAGTAGAACAAAAAAATGAAAAAAATCAGTTCCATCTATGTAGCTCTGAGCCCAAAACATTGCAATCTTTATTTGGAAAAGAGCTAATGAGGATTATAGAACACGAAATGACTTTCCATCAACTTATTTCTCTAAAAGAAGAATGAATTTGCATTTTCATTGAACTGATCAAATGTTATCTAAGAATTGCTTAATTGCCTTAATGGTTTAACTCTATTTGCTGCCAATCTGATTAGCAAAGTGTGTGTCTGTGTGTACCCGTGTGGGCTGGCACTAAATGGGAGGGTGAAACCTATTACTGAGAGAACAGCAACATAGAGCTGGCTGGCTTTTGGTTAATGGAGAAACCACAAGTGGTGTGAGAAGGTCAACCTATCATTTATTTTAATTTTCTCCTCTCTTGTCTTCCCAGTCACTTGTTCATCTCAGGAACTTGCCTTAGATTTGAGACCACTAAGAGCATGTATTAATTTGGGTTAAGGAGAAGGTGAGCCCAGGTATTACTGCCAGTGTAGTAATTTAATAGGAACCTGGATATAATTTAATACATACTTCACATCGCAGCCAGACATGGTTAATATGCATTTGGGTAACATCTTATAGAAGCTAATACTTACATTAATCTCTCGGGACTGTGCCTCTTGGGACACTACAATAATACATAACCTAACAGAATAGAAATAATCTCTTCCAACCTGCATGGGAATGTCTAGTGATAAAAGCACTAGAATAGTTGCTTTTAGACAGGGTAAAAGCACTGGGATGTGGTTTTGGACTCACTTCTGACCTTGGGGAAAGTCACATTCTGTGTCTGTTTCACTATCCTCACCTTCAAACTAGAATCACTGGTTTTACATTTGTTTTTAAAGAAGCTTTGGGTTTTATAAGTGTATCTCAGGATCTGTATTGGACGCTTTAGGAAAGGTGAGCAAAGGAGACTCTACCCTCAATTCTGAGCTCTCCCATCTCTCCCTGTGATTTAACCAGAGATGCTCTACTTTTATCAGTTTACAGTGTTGGCTAGACGAGATTTGGGTTGGAAAAAAATACTTTGTGGAAATACTTGACAACCATTGGAATAGATGAATTCTAAGATTCTGTATGGTTCTAACGATCTCCTCTCTCTGTATATCCTGTTTGTCCCAGCATGAAAATTCACCTTCTTCTTCACAACTGAGCTCTAACTTCTTGAAGACTTAGATCGCATTTTGTCTCTGATCTAAAACCTCCCTTAACAGGAATAACCCACTGAAGAGGGTTCTCACTTAATTGTGCAGGAGATTTCTTACTAGAAAGAAGTTCTGTGGCTACATTTGACCAAGGAGTATTCTTTCCTAAACTTAAGATATGAAATACTCTGGCTATTGGGTCAAGGATTGTGTGCTTTGAATTCTAGGTGATATAAGGAAGGGTTAAAAGTATATCCAGGGAAATACATATCAATAGCCTTACTATGTTCATTTCCTTGGAAACAACAATAGAACTCAGACATTTATCCTAAGGAAATAATTACAGATGTATACATGATTTATTAAAAGGAGGTTTGTGTCAGCATGGTTGATAAAGGTGAAAAATTAAAAACAACCTAAAGTAGGAAAAAAAGTTAAATACATGCACAGAAATGTTAAATAAAGTTAACATACGGTCATTATTATGTTTCCAAAAAATATTTGTCTCATGACGTGGGATGATGCTGATTATATAATGCTAAGCAAAGAAGTCAGGGCACAAAACTGTACATATGTCAAAATGCTGTTATACATTATATAGTATCTACTCAAAGGAAATATATAAAAAGAGTAGTAAAATGGTACTTCAATTTTCTTCACTGTACTTTGCCTGTTCTTCAAAATTTTAAAAACAGACACTTTTCACTTCTACTATACTAAATAAAAGTGATTCTGCATATTTGACAAAGCAACAAACATGGCATCTATCTGATGAAGGAAACTTGAAAACAACTTTGTTCCCACCAGCTTTCTTCAATTCTTCAACCACATGATGCTTCCAAGTTACAAATGTTTGGTGAGTCTAAGTCTATCTACTCCTATAACAACTCTGAAGACAGGAGTCCCAAAGACCTAATGAGAGCTGACCCTGCGTAGTCTCAGGAAGATTTCTCCAGAAATGGCTTCTAGACTCCACTCTGCCACAGATCAGCTGCATGGATCAGCAAGTAACTTCAGTCATTGCAAAGGAAGGGTGCATGGCTTATTCTTTTTCTGTATGCCCAGTGTTTAGAGCACTGGAAGTTATCGATGTATGTGGACTGACAGATAGATGGGAAAATGGATGAAGTAGATGAAAGACTATGAACTAAGAGGAACTAAAATTCTAGGCTTCTTGATTCAGCTCTTCAAATCTGTGCCATGAACTATCAAACTACCAAATGAAACTTCAAACATAAATAGGGAAGCCTGGTTTGTTTCCTTTTGGATCCTTCTAAGCCTAAAGTCACACACCTCACAGACTGATCAATACCTGAGACAAGTACACTAAGGAAAACTGAAATTTTACAAAGAAGATGAACAGGAGGTTACTGCCTACGAGCAGGCAGTGAAAGCCAGACCCCAAAGTGGGAACAGCTGAGTTGGACACAGAGGCAATACAGTAATGTTTTGATGATCAAAGCCAGGAGACCAAGCCTTCACTGATGAAATACATGATACGGAACACTATGCAGATCATAAATTAGAGCCTAAAACCCCAAAACCAAAAATATAAAACCAAAAAGCAAAATCTATAAAGGGTATCTGGCCTGAAATCAGAATAGAGATAGAACTGAGGCTTTAAAAAAAGTGAGTAGTAGGACTCAGCATTCTAGAACAACATAGACAGGGCAGTAGCCCCCAAATGACACTCAAAGTCTGTGGCCTCCAGTGGGTGTGAGGTGTAGCAGATTGATATAGCCCATCTTGTTCATCCAGGCTGACTACCAAAGTAAGACACATATGTCCTGGAGGCCACTAGACTGCCACTTAATAGACAGATATACACTGAATGGAAGCATATAAGATCAGTAATTAGGGCCCATTTAAAGGGCTCCTAACTCGCAAGTGGGGCATAAAAAATAAGGCTGACTGCTATTCACATAAACTCCAATTCTATTTTATGAGATGGGAGCAGAAAAAGAGAAAATACACTTCTGCCCTTCATCTCTCTAGCTATTGAAGCTTTCATAGGCTATGCCATCAGCTAGGAGGGCTCTCTTTTACACAGTGAAATCATTTCGAAGTTGAGTAGCCTAGTAAATTTGGAGGAGTAAACTATTCTTGCATATGTCTTTAAGATCTATAATGGAAGATAAATCCTGTTAGCTTGGGCATGGCAAGGTAATTATTTCAACTGCTGAATTTCTGTGGAACAAACAAAACCATTCCAGGCCTATGAATTTCCTATTTAATGGAGGAGGGAAGAAACACTATGCTCACCATACCCAGAACACTGGCTGTAACAGACCAGTGGCAACCGGAATGGAAGAGAGGCCTTGTCTATTATCACCAATGGATATCAAAGTCCTCTGGGCTACATGTGCTCATATCCGCCTGTCCAAACCAGCCTGTGACCGAATGGTGCCGAGCAAGAAGCAAAGGAAAAATGATCACGGGAGGAACATCAGGGCATTCTGGATGCAAAGCAGAAGCTTATCCTTTTTACTGTTGCAGCTCCAGAGAAAATCAATTTTGACACAGAACTGCCACTTTACAAGCAAATAACTATACTTTCCAATAACCTAATCTGTGCAAAGCCTACTGAAAATTCCCTAAAGAACCAGTAGTTAAAACCTCCATTAAATCAAAGGGTTTAATATGGGAAGGGAAGAGAGGATGCAGTTTGACTTGGGAATGTAATGGACTCAGTGGGGAAATAAATATGTTGTTTTATGTGTACAGTTACAGAATATGAGAACACGGCATTCATTTCAAAGGGAATTCTCTTGCTGTGCAACTTATTCCTAAACAGATGTGATTTTTGCTTATTCAAAAACATTTAGGTAACAATTACAGCATAATAAATTATAATTGCCATCATCTTCCAGCTATGCAATGCCTTCTATGCAAACACAAAGAAAAGGCAATTACACAAAACTGTAAAACCCATTTTCAGGTAGGTTCTGCAGCCTAGATTCAAATAATCTACATTATTCTCACATAGATACTGTATTGTGCCTCATATATATATCCTACTATGCCATATGGAAACCACCTAGCAAATAATTAAGGTTTGTTAATCACAGGTTGGGATGGTTCCCAGCGGTGTAGTTTTAGGGGTACCAGGAGTGCCTTCCAGCCCTCAGATACCTGCTTTTACAGTCTTTATCTACCACCTATCACTCCACCACAAAGAGCTTCAATCCACTGGTCACTCAAATGTAAATACTCCAAGGAGGAGAAACATTGAACAGGCAGTAGTGTTTTTAACCCTTAGTATAGCTAAAGTACCAGAACTTTTTTTTTTCCATAAAACTGAGTGGGTCTGTGGAATAAAGTACAAGATTTTCAACAGGACAGTGCACTGAGGGCAGGGAAGAGCAGGGTGCTATCCAGATACTCTGATGAAAAGAAAGTTGTAGAAAGGAATGGTGACCTGAAATGGGGACATTAATGCACACTCTCAAAGGTAGGAGTGGGGAGAAAAAAAATTCAGGACAAAAGGAATGCCCCTAACATCCACAAATTTGTCTACATCCCCTCCCACTTTTTTTCTTTTTTCTTTTTTTTAAGAGGCAGGGTCTCACTCTGTTGCCCAGGCTACAGTGCAGTGGTGTGACCATAGCTCATGGCAGCCTCAAACTCCTGGGCTTAAGCGATCCCCTGCTTCAGCATCCAGAGTAGCCAGGACTATAGGTGCATAACACTGCACCCAGCTAATTAAATTTTTTTTTTTTTTTTTTTAGAAACAGGGTCTTGCTATGTTGCCCAGGCTGGTCTTGAACTCTTGTCCTCAAGTAATCCTCCCATCTCTGCCTCCGAAAGTGCTGGGATTATAGGTATGAGCCACTGTGCCCACCCCCTTTTTTATCAATTAGTAATCTCACATGGCAAAAGGCATAATGATGGAACTGAAATGTCCTAATTCCGACAAGGACTGTCCTCTTTCATTTCTCACATTTACTATGAAATATCTCTGATGGGGGTAGAATGACATTAATATAATGGTAGACAGCTTGTCTTCAGATGAGTAACTAAATAAATAAGTAAAATTATTTATTTAATTGATAAATAAATTGATAAAATGGGAGTTTGGAGACCTAAGTTTTACTCTTAGCTATGACTTACTTAACATCCTAACTTAGGAAGTGGCTTAAGCTCTCCTAACCTCCACACCGCCCAATATTCACCTTTATTTACAAAGCATCTCCCGCATCCACTGGTTACAGAAGCCCTGGGAAATAAAATGAACAGCACACAGCTTCCTTAACCTTGAGAGACTCACAGACTACAGGGGGAGTCACTGATGTGAACAAACAATGACAACAGAGATGAGATCAGTGCTATAACAGAGGTAAGCACAAAGGTTTGGGTAGCAACAGGGAAGGGACCATCTACCTACTCAGAGTGTCTCAAGCAGACTTTGCCGAGTTGGTGCTATGTTCCAAAGGATAAGAAGGTGCTTGCCAGGCAGACAAAGTAGGGAGGGAGGGCATGCTAGGCAATGAGAATAACATGTGCAAAGGCAATCTGCAAAATGAAGATAACATGTCTGCAACAGTGCTTTTGTTAACCATAAAGTGCTTTATAACGATGGTGTATTTATACTGTTAATAGAAAGCTACACAAGGGGTTGACGAGTGTCTCTGTGGCTCGCTCAGTCAGAGGAGAAACCATTTTGATTTGGGCTGCATCACAGCATTAAGTGATCAATTTAAGGACCATTTACTCACGGAAGTACTTTAAAATTCCTTCATTAATTAGAAAGTAACCACCTCACAACCACAATTAAAGAAAAATGGAAGTAACTGGAAGAAGATCTTTATGTATTCCTTTAATGTCTCATTTGCTTCTGCTCTTTCGTCAGGTCCACGTCATTCAACATTTCCCAATCATGCATTTATCCTTCATTTGGAAGGTGATATAATATCAACACTCTTTCCTCTTTATGAAATGTAAAACTTTATAATGAAAAAAACTTGCTGCTGAGTTGATGACACACCTAAGAGAGCTGGACCAATGAGGTGCTTCCCGAAACATTTTGATCACTTTTGACTCCTGAAACATAGACATGCTTTTACATAATCAGAGGACATCAGAAACTCCAAAATCTAAAGCCCCACTGGTAAGTGATGTTGACTGTCCATGACTATATTTTCACATAAACACTTTGGATAAGAATGTGGAGCATGTGATGAAGATTTTAACTAAAGTTTGTGTAGGTAACCATTATATATCTCAGGATACGAAAAAGAGATATAAGAACCGAAGTATTTGACCAGAGACTCCATGAAGGCAAGGAAAACCTGACTACTGTACTCCTCAAATGGAGCACAATGCCTGGCATAAGGGGAAGACTCAATAAATGTTCATTAAAGATGCAAAGATTAATTTTGGAATATCCGAAGACTACCAGTAGGTCCACAAAATCAATCCTATAAGTCAGGAGAAATAAAAATATAGATACTTTAAATTGATTTTTTTTTTTAAAATCAGTGCTCAGTACTGACCAGGTTGAAAAATCTGACACCACAAATAATGACATCACCCTAAAGCACCACTTTCAAAGTGTGAATGATGGTTTTGTTTATATTAATACTTCTTCACCTATGCAGTCCCAATCTGGGAGAGTGGGTGGCTTTCCATCTGGACCAAAATTTCACCAGGCTCCTTAATATTTATAAAGGAATCTCTCTCACCAGTTCATCTTATTTTTTAAGCTAATATATTTGATCATTGGGATGGAATATGAATGCTATCAGAAGATTACTGATTAGAACGAATCACATCACCTGAAGAATGCCTTTGCTTACTTAAGATTGAATGCCTTGATCTTTAATCAAAGATTAGAACTAAAATGAGTAACAAATTCCACGTCTGAATTTTATGGGAATCTGCAACTGAGGACATTGTCAATTACATACTTCGGTGACTCCTAAAATCCATGTAATGCATTTTCCTAAGAGTTTAGAATTAAGCAAAAATCTATTCTTCTCCCATTTTACCCTCAAAACCAAAATAAAGAGCTAGTTATCTTTTCTAAAAATAGGAATTATCACATTCTTTCACTGTCTTGGCTATCAGGAACCTCAGTGTAAGTTTACAAATGTTCTCAGCAACTACATGAACAAGCATGATTTGCAAAGTTGTTTTCTCATCGCTCCTGTCTAGTTTTCACTTGTATTTCTATTTTGTTAAATTGCTTCGAATGCCTTTTTGAAAGCTATGGACATGTAAAAACAATGATAATAGTAAAGGAAAAGATATTTACTTCTTTATATAATTCTCTAGTTCGCATAATATTTCTCTGTTCAATTCAAATACAGGAATTACAAAAATTAATGCAGGTCATGCCAAGTACATTTTTGTTCTTTATGGCAAATAAGAGTGCTGACTGACAAAGATGATGAGATGTCCAACTGTTACAAAATTAATTTCCATCTAAAAAAGAAAAGCTCAATTTTATAGAATATTTCATTGAAGAAATGTATATTTAGGCAGATAAATATATCAGCTATAGACATAGATATATATATGCAGTTTTATACAGCAAGTATCATGTCATGTGAATAAAGAAAACGGAAATAGAGTAAAATTAGACCACCTATCTTCAGCTTAATGATTTTAAAATCTAGAGGTGGCACTGTTATTTTAAATTTATTTTAACTGGCTAAGGAGGTTTTTATAGCAATACACTGAACATATACACATTATGTAATGACTTTGTTTCACGGCAAGCAGCATTCTTTTAAAAATCTAATTTATTGGAAGAAATGCTACAGTCATAGTTTACTGCCAAACAATCCCAGATGGGCAGGTCAACAATTGTCAAAGAATCTGATACCTGAATTGGGATGTGAGGAGTACAGAAAAGAGGGACAAATGAAGGTTAAACTAAAACATACTGCAAACGACGAGGAAACGTTTAATTTCTCGTTGGAGTTATGCTAACAGTGGTCAGTAGACTCTGTAACATATAGAGTATTAGAATTCAAATGTGAGTGACCAGACCAAACTGAACTAGATTTTCTAACCAATTTGAAAACAGAAAAGAAGCACTCCTTATTACTGATACAGGATTAAGTTTTGCTGACAACCCTCTCCATATCATTTCCAGATTTAAGACATGCTTCCTCTTGAAGGAATATCTTCCCTGATCTCTGAAATGGAAACATGAAAATTCTAGACTATTCGAAAGCATGTTGAGTACCCTCTGATACATGGCTGTATTAATGTTTTCTATTTAACATTATTGGTAATTTCTTCTATGCATTTGAGAAATTATTTTTTGCTTTACAAAGAAAAACATGAACTTATGAGTATTTGCAACAGAGAATTTTAAAACTGGTGCCTGCTCACCTCCCTCCAGGACATGCCTTAAGAAATCTCTGTGATCAGTTTGTTTGTATATTCCACACCATGACTCTTCCTATGTAAGGTCTGCCACAAATCGCTGGTTTCCATACTCCCTGGAATCTTGGCTTAGTTTAGCTCCCTTATTACATGGTACAAGACTGGGGGTAATGTCATTTCCCTATCATTTACAGAAGTTTACAAGCACATTGTGGTATCACATACAAAAATGTAGCCCCTCTTATTAAATTAGGTCTGTTTTCCAGTTTTCAGGCCCAGAATTTAATAGAGATTGAGGCTATTTGTTTGCTTTCCCTATAATAGAAACGTTTACATACTTACTAACATCTAATTGCTACTATTCTCACCTTTAATACCCCTAATGGTTAAAGATTGCATCTCTAACCTCCTTTATGAAGACAAAAACTGGGAATAAATTCTAATAGTGAATTAGAAGGAAAGTCCACAATCACCTAATCCTTAATACTCCAGCTACCTCTGGTCTTTGGCCAAGACACTTGACCTTTCTGAGCTTCCATTTTCAGAATCAAAAAAAAGAACAGTAGACTTGGAATCCTAAGAGCTCTATAAACTAAGACTCCTCTTCATTCCCAGTGTTCACTTCCTCCTTTCTCTACTTCAATACCTCCCCACAAGAATATGGCAAGAGGGCTCAAAGACTGTAATCCTAATGTTTCTGTTTTAGGAGGAAGCAGCAGTCCCTAAGACATTCTTCAGTACCTCCGACACAGCAGGCTGTCAATAAACATCTATTGAATGAATGCATGAAGAGATGTATGAACAAAAGAAGTGGGAGCATGTGAATGAGAATTTTCTTCCTTGGTCTCAAAATATTCTCATGCATCTTATAACAGCACTGGATTTTTATGTGATTACAACCCACTTAACACTCAGATGTTCCTTTGATCACATGTGCAGTAATTCATTTTACTTTTTCACTTCCATCCATGGCAATTGCACATGTTGACCTATTCAAATGAGTACTGTAAAAATACTTCTTAAAGGAATATTTTGGGTTTGTAGGAAGAAGTCTGGAATACATTAAGCTTCTTTTCAGCCTATAAATCATAAACTAGGCTTGTCAGTCTGGTTAATTTTCATGTAGCTCAGAATCTGTTAAAATGAAGAGACACACCCAATGTTCTGATTCTCTGACTTTTTACCCTTGAAGTGACAGCATTCTCTACTGGGTCCTGGGTAGATTAAAAGGTATGCCCTACGGGTTGCATTATCTCTAAATCACTCATGATGTATTATGCTTAGTATAAATGAGTGAGTCCCATTTGCACAATTGCCCTATTAATTTACTCATCATTGATTTATACCACTTTTGCTGGAGATCTTCCACCAAACCCCTATTTTATATGCATTCTTGCTAGATCTGTTTCAGAATTTTTCTCCCCTTCAGGCCTTCCTATCTCATTGTTCTTCCATTTGTCTTCATTTATCCATCCTTTCATCTCCATCCTCCCCTGTGCCTTCCTCTCCTGCCTTCTTTAAGTTTCTTCTTGCTTCTCCATTTTCTGGCTCCTTTGGCCTTCCTTCTCTCTTACTTAAGAGGACTTAATAAATCTCCATTCAGATATTAACAATACAGAGAAAAGAAGTCTGAAGGTTAAGTAACATAGGCAGACCAAAGTTAGGAAGCAAGAAAAAAATGCTCAGGGTAGGTAAATGAAGTCTGAAATCTAATCTGAGAACCTCAAGTATTAAATTCTTAACACAGAGGATACCTTTGGTAAGAGTCTTACAATAAAGATGGCAAAAATTGTACCCTTATGCCACCTTGAAGCAGCTTTTAGTTTTTTTCCCCTGTCTCATCTTTAGAGGCTTATTTTACTATTCAGTTAATAACAAAGAACTCCCCTCCTTCGGCTGTAGCCAGAATTGAATCAACACCTTTGGGAACATCTAAGATAAAGACAACATCGGGAATATCTAAGAGCTGAAACATAAGTATGACCACTATGATTTCTGCATGTAGGGTTTTAAAATCCTCATTATATAACATTTTTAGCCAGATCAAAAAGAGTCATCTTTTTTTTTTTTGAGATGACATGTTAAAGTCATCTCTTGTGAGTTCCCTATCTTTCATTGTAAAGATTCATTTGATTCACTTGCACGAACAAAAACTATAAGTGATTTTATGCAAAAATATACCTAAATGCACAGCTGAAAATAAAATTAAAGATAAATATTACTTTCCTTTTCCATTCTTCTTGTGGGTGAGAATGTTACCTTAATTTTACTTTTGGGCTTTTAGTTTCAGTATTTGGGTAGACAAAAAGAAGGTGTTCACCAAAACACTAAACTAGGGGGAGGAGCTACTAGCTTACTTTAATAATCTTCGTTTAATTTCATACTCCCAATAATGTGCCAATCACTTCAATAGTATCTGACTTACTGGTTTTTTCTCAGCTGACATTTTTAATAGGAAACACTGTACTTCTACTATTCCAAGAGCACATAAAGATATGGAAGAACACTGCAAATAAATAATAATTTATACAGATTATGAAACTCTATCATCAAGGACCATAAGTCATTCATCCCTGGAATTCGAAAGCCTAGTATAACAGGCAAATAAGGTCTAAGAACAGCAGGAACCATCACAGGACTATGTCTTATTCCCAACATTTCCCTAAGTTCTGACCCTGTACATGAAACCCACCATAGTTTAAGAAGTAAAGAGAGCCAGCAAATCTCACAAGGAGCAAAAACAGAAAGGCAGACAAGAAGGAAAAGAAATCAAGGCACACAACATTTATAGGAAATCAAGGGAAGGTTCCAGCTGACAAAAGCAATAACAATTATGTTACATTTTAATTCTGCAGAATAATGTAAAAATTCTGATTCTTAATTCAGGATAAAGTGATGATGGGAGTTTCTAACATGTTGCCTTAGAGAGAGACCCCTATGATAAAAGTTCTGTAAAGAGAGATCTATTGAGCAGCTTAGACGTCCATCTCTGGGTCATACCTTCTTTTTTTTTTTTTTTTTTTTTTCCATTTCAAGGGTTTATTGATGTTCTTCCCACCCAAGGCTGTTCTTATTTTAATTTATTTTTTGATTTGTTATTTTTTCTATTTCATACCTTCTTGATTTATAAACACACAGATGCTCTTACAGGACATTAAGGTTGGAGCACATGATCCCTATGGTACTTTTGACTAAAATTCTAGGAAAAACTGGATTCCACTTACGTGAAATTAAAGTGGTATCCTGTGATAAAATAAATTAACAAAGTACGTAAGTATTGAATCTGAAGTTAGGAGACCAGGGTTCTGGCTGGGCTTTATTTACTCACTGCATGACTCAATTTGGCCTCAGGCTCACAGAATTACAGGATTAACAAAGATTTTGGAAATAACCTACTCGACTTTCCTAAGGAATATTACTTTTGGACCTTCAGTCATATTCAGTAGCACATTTTTAAAAATTTAATATATTTTAAAGGTAAGCATCATTTTCTCTCTAAACACAGTATTTTAAAGGATCCTAAAAGCTTCATTAAGATTCCCTTTTAGCTTAAGTTGAAAACGTTTTTCATCAGAAATACGTCTTTAAATTTAAGTTGTTTAAAAAATAACATTCCTCATACTCTAGCATAATCATAGTATTTTAGAGTTGAAGGAATAGTTGAAAATATCATTGAGTGTTTTGCTTTGCTTTTTAAAAGACTTTTTGTTTTGTTTTTAGAAGTGTAGAGAGTATGATAATACACAGAAAGGGTCCTGTATTCCAAACTCCAGCTTAAACTAGACCCACTTTTGCTTTCTCCACTTATCTGTTTTACTGTTAAGTCTTCCACAGGTAAGCCTTCAACCATTCAGCATCTTCCTGTTGCTCTTGGGTGAAAGACCAGAATACTACCCCCGGCCTTTAAGGCCCTGGATGAGCTTTCTACCCTTGCCAGATTTCACTCTGCAATGCCTTCTCTGAAGGCCTGCTTTCTGCATTCCATTCTTCCAGAACTTTCTGGTCATCCTTTACTATACCACTGAAAGAGGTTCTTTCCTGTTTCAGAGTCTTTGAATATGCTATTGCCTCTGCCTAAAAACTTATCACCTCCACCTTTACCTGGCTAACACCTACTCACCCAATAGATATCAACTCAAATGTCATCTATGAGCTAGTCTACACTCATAGCCCCTTACAGCATTGTTAATAGTAATTATCATGATTTTCATTTAGTAATTCGAAGTTTGTTTCCTATAAGTCTTTCTTACTGGGATGTAAGCTCTAGGAGGGCAGTGACCGTATCTCTTGTTCATTAACATCTAGCATCTTACTCTGGGCCTAATATACAGAAATAGCTCAATAAATATCTGATGAATGAATATATATGCTAATGGAGGATACTATGGATACAAAGAAATACACAAATGTCAGGAGGTAACTATCAATATTAAGTATCAAATAAATTTCAATGTGTGACCCAGATAAAGACTCCTAAGGAATTCAGAAGAAGGTATCACTACATGGAAGCATTTGAAGAAGATTTTATGGATAAATGAGGAAGGCAACACAAATATGTGCCAATGTTGATGCTTACTGCTTAAATGTTCTACATGATCTAATTAATTAAATAAATTGTCTAAACAATTATATTGCTCATGATTTCCGAAGATTAGAGTACTGCTAGTAAATAGCAGAGCTAAGAGTCCACTTTGTATCTGGTCTGACTCCAAAAACTAAAGGTTTTCACTGTACAATGTTGTCTCACCTAATACAAAATAAACACTGCCCAACAAAGAAGGCAGCACTAGGGCTGGGCCTTGAAGATCAAATGCCGAGGGGTTCCCAGAGCAAATGTGTTTTGTAATTACCAAGTGGGAAATATACTCTGTACCACACAGTCATTATGGTTCCTGAAGATTACATGGTATAGGCATACTGAACGGGAATTTACTAATTTATTCCAAATATAACTTCCATGTTTATTGAAATGTTAAGAGCTTCTGACAGCAAAGAGGCTCACAGAGAAATCACCCCATTTGTCCACTAAAAAAATCAGCATGGCTCATACTATGCAATTTTATTGATAACTACTGTCGAATCACAGTATTTTGTTATTTGTACCCATAAAGGCAAGCAATGAGGACAACATTTCCATACAACCAAAAGGAAATAGTAAAGAAACGCAGCACACTCAAAGGAAAGGAGCCCTCTTTTGCCCTCTCCTTCAAATCCTTGCATCTCAGAAAGCAGCTAGGAGTCTGAGTTTTTGTTTCTAGAACTCCAGGTTTTCAAAACACCCTGGACCTGCCAATCTTCCCTGGTTTTCTGATACTGAGTTTTCCTTTATAGTGCTGGATGGCAGACCAACTGAGAGTGAGCGAAATCCCATCTTCTCATCACAGTTATTTTTTTTTTTTTTTTTTATCAGTTTCGTCTTCCTTAAGGGACTTGAGAAAGTTTCCTCAAAACCGCATAGGGGCCGGGCACGGTGGCTCACGCCTGTAATCCTAGCACTCTGGGAGGCTGACGCAGGTGGATCGTTCTGAGCTCAGGAGTTCGAGACCAGCCTGAGCAAGAGCGAGACCCCGTCTCTACCAAAAATAGAAAGAAATTAATTGGACAGCTAAAAATATATATAGAAAAAAAAATTAGCCCGGCATGGTGGCGCATGCTTGTAGTCCCAGCTACTCGGGAGGCTGAGACAGTAGGATTGCTTGAGCCCAGGAGTTTGAGGTTGCTGTGAGCTAGGCTGACGCCATGGCACTCGCCCCAGGCAAGAGAGTGAGACTCTGTCTCAAAAAAACAAAACAAAACAAAAAAAACCGCATAGGCTTCTGTGAAGCAGTGCAAAAGTCCCTTAAGACCTTTTGTTCTTCTTACCTTCTGTGCTTTCTATTATTAAGAACCATTTTGAAAAGGTCGAAACGTGTGAAAGGTGTTCAAACTCAATCATATTTTTAAATATGCTATTAAAAACAAAAAGGGATTTTTTTAAACCTATCAGGCTGGTAAAGATGGAGTAAACTGGTTGATATCCTATATTGGTTAATATGTTAGGAAACGGTCCCTTCCCAACACACATAACATTAAAACACATGTTGCCTTTCATCCAGCAATTCGACTTCTAGAAATCGATCATAAAATGATCTCTGGGTTATAAAAAGAAAGTTACATGGAAGTCATGTTATTAAACAAATAAACTACAACCCGATCTAAATGTTCATCAGTAGAAAAATGGTTAAAATTACGTTTTATCATATGATGGTACACTATGCAGTTACCAAAAATTACTATGGAGATATGTATTGATGTGGGGAAACGTCCATGATTTATTAAGCACTTAATATATGACATCCAGTATTGTTACATGCACTGTTGGTTTTTTGTTTTGATTTGCAATGAGCATATTCTTAATAGTAAATTTTCTAATGATAAACAAAAGAAAATATGGTTTTGTGTGGGTAAGATATTATCAGCTAAGAGACACCATACAAGAATTATAAATATACAACCAGACAAAATACTGGATTTTAATATACCAGTAACGATCTGCTTTTCTCTCAGAAAATTAAGATAGCAGTTTACTGGCTCTGAATCAAGAGCACTCACCTCTACCTTCCTTTCTTTTCTTTTTTTTTTTAAAAAATGCTCTTACTTTAACTCCAGTCTGCCTCCTTGCATCTGCCCTTTTTCTAGTCCCTTTGAAAGGCTGAGAAACTAGGATTTCCAAAGGACTCTTCTAAGTGCAGATTCTAACTTCATGCCATGTTCAATTAAGTATATCATATAAGTGTTACCAGTAACTTTAAAGGATAAACAAAACCTCACTAAGTAAAATGATTCAAAATATTATAGAATATAACCAAACAGAATTATACTTTGTGTATATGTGTATATATATGTGTATATGTATATATGTGTGTATATGTATATATACACCCAGACACACACACACACACACACCTTACATACACTATTTCATTGATTCCAAGATATCCATTTTGTATATTTTAATATCTCTGAAATTGGAATGCATTTTAAAATCAATGGCATGTCAGTTTAATTACTAGTGCATTTTCTTAGTGGTACATAAAATAATGTTGAATCTTGCAAGTGATGGCACCTTCAATTAGAGGAAATATGGTTTTATCACCCAACAGTTAATTCTTCTGATGGTGAGAGGTCAAGGTAGATAAATCAAGTATTAAATGCTATCAATCCTTCCTTTCATAAAACAAAACATAAACAAAAGAAAACTATTATTATTTTCTCCAGGTAGAGCAATTTCTCCCATCATACCCATATGTAAGCCAGTTTGCACAGAAACCACACATTGACAGTACAACCACCTTAATAATTCAATTCAAAGCACATGCTAATATTCTGAATGGTGCCAACAGTAGCTTTTTCAGGATTCGAAATCCATCTTCTACCCTTACTATAGTATATAAATGACATACGCTTCTCATCAATAGCATAAAAAATTCATAATCTGTCTACATAGTGCTGCTATGTTAGGTTTATGTCAACAATTGGACTGATTTTTTAATAGCATAAATGTTTAAAGAGGTAGCAATTCCTGTAAAATATCTATGGGGATATTGAAAGCTGATATACATCAGGATCGAGGCGTTTCTTAAGGAGGAAGCAATTCTCCTTAGCTTATCCTGCTAAGTCCTCCATTCCTTCTTTTCCACAAAATCCCTTCTCCTACTGGTTCACTTCACGTTACTTCCATCAGCTAAATATGGCAAGTATACTAACCTTGATCCTGCACCACCAAAATAGTACTGCTGCCTCTTCTTCACAGGTGCTATGGTTTGTATGTTTATGGTGAAATCCTGAAAATTATGCTAAAAATGTATGTGTTGAAATCCTACACTTCGAGGTGATGGTATTAGGGGATGGGACCTTTGGGGAGATGATTACATCATGAGGGTTAAGCCCTCATGAATGGGATTAGTGCCTTATAAAAAAGGACAAAGGGAGCTTGTTTACCCCTTCCACCATGTGAGAACACAGTTAGAAGGCACCACCTATGAACCAGACAGCAGGCCCTCACCAGATACTGAATATGCTGGCATCTTGATCTTGAACTTCCCAGCCTCCAGAACTGTAAGAAATAAATTTCTGTTTTTTGTAAGACATCTAGTTTATGATATACGATTCCTAGCATTGTTACAGTAGCCCAAGTGGACTAAGACAAAAATTGGTACTGAGAAGGAAGTGTGTGGCTGTAACAAATAACTAAAATGTGGAAACAGCTTTGGAACTAGGTAATGGGAAGAAGCTGAAGAGTTTTGAGGTACTTCCTAGAAAAAGCTTACGTTGCCATGAATCCTGATTCTACAATCTTCTTTTTCAACTAGAGCCCACATTCTGAAACAACACAAGCCCACAAGGTTAACATGTCCAGGGAAGTCATGGGCACTCTAAATACATCACACTCTCTCTCTCTCTTATACAACACACACACACACACACACACACACAGAGTCATCAATGAGTACTGTTCCAAGAACTCAAAATTATCAAACTTAATCTAATTTTCTATTTACATATCTGAAATCCCAACAATGCATGTTATGCTCTTTGATGTATCTATGTTGTTTTTCCTGGGGTTTTTTGTTGTTATGGGGTGGGGAAGAGGAGAAAGCAGTAAATGGAATGGGCTGGAGCACTGGCTTCCTCAATGGAACCAAAGCTTAAGTTACATAGTCTTTACCAGGGGTGGGGAACCTTTTCATGTTAGAAGGCCGCATTAATTTAGTTGTCATAGAATAAGGCCTCATTCAAGAAACTTCAATTAGATACACTTAAAAATGTACATTATGTTGTAAAAATCTAATTACTATGTACTTAATAATTTCAGAAAATGAAAACTACTTGTTAATTTTAAAGTTAACTAACCTTTCTATGACATCATTGAGTCTACTTTTTGTGTAAAGTATTTGAATATTTCATTGCAGCATGGAGGTCTGCAGTTTCAGTTGATCCTCTAGATGGGTATCAGTCATTTGTGACCCTTAGGGTATCTTGATTTGGGTTAAATAGGAGAATGCAGATTCCCAGCAATAAGTGGTTGAAAAGCAAGCATGCCTTTTTCTGGCATGTTGCCGAAGGTGTGGATATTTTACTGCATTTTTCCATATTTCAATTGGATCTTTCTTAGCATCAAACAATGACTTTAAAATGACATCTACTGAGAGCTCAATCAATTCCATCTGTAGTTTTTTAGGTGCCTTGGTGATATCAACTAGGTGAGGCTGAAATGTTAACTTCAGTGTGATGTCATGATTTTCAAAGTTAGTGAACTGGTGAATTACATTCTCCAATTAATAGGTCTATAACAGCTGTGTATTCTTCAAATGATTTGCACGTATCATCCTGCTCATCAATGACCTTTGCCAACTGGGGAAAATGTTCATCTGAAATTTCCTTTTGAAGAAGAAGTGTTTTGAAAAAAGATAACCTTTTTTTCAAAATGGTTTTTTTTTTTTTTTGCCACATATCATATATAGACTGAGTTTTACCTTGCAAAGAAATGTTCAAGTCGTTTTCATTTGACATGATAGCACAAAGAAATACTGCATTCTTATAGAAATTTTCTTTCAATAATTCACACTGCTGATTCCATTAAAATTTAACTATCTGTTCTCGCAGAAGTAAAATTTTGGCTAACATCTATCCCTGTGATAGCCAATGCACTTTAGAATGATATGGCAAATCCACACTGAATATCTCATCTTTCAACTTTAGGATGTTCCAAAACTGACAATGCCATGTTGCATTTGCAGGAATATAGTCGATGATACTTATAACTTGTTGCAACGTATCACTTAAAACAGTAGCTTTAGCATAGAGATTTTGCTGATAAAAGATACAATGAAAAGAAATGAGAGCATCTGGATCTGTTACTACTTTGTTTTATCTGTGCAATAAACCCTTCATGTTCTCCTGTCATGGAAGGTGCACCATCTGTACATACACTCACTCAATTTACCATATTCAGTCCAACTTCACTACATTTATCTTGAAAGTTGAAGATATCTAATTCCCTGTGTTCTGTCTGCAAGAGTGCCCAAAGTGAGTAACTCTTCATAGCAAGGAAAATCTTCTATTATGACCTGAATGAAGCATAAAACCTGTGCTGAGTCAGTAGTATAAGCTGATTCATCCAGAGGGAGTGAATAATATATATTTTCCTTTTGAAGTATTGCATGAAGTTGTTCTGTTAAGTTGAAGGCTAATTCATGCTGCTGATCAGTTATGGTTCTCCTTGAAAGAGGCAGTTGTTTGTACTTTGAAATGTTATCTGGGTCTAAACATTCTACAATTTCGACAACTCATTCTTTCACAATTTCTACATCACTGAATGACTTCCCCTTTTTCCCAGATTATACAAGCTACTTTATAGGTTGCTTCAGTGGCATTATTACCAGGTCTTACTGCTGCTTGAACGAATTGCCTTTGCTTTTGCTTTTCTTCTTAATTTCTGCAATATAACCTTTAATACCTTTCCCTCTAATTTAAAATATTTGTGGTCCTTATGAGTATTATAATGCTAATGAGAATTGAATTTCTTTAATGTTGATATTGCAGTATCACAAAGCAAGCAAATCATCTTATTTTTAGCAGAAACAAGATAATATTGCAATTCTCAATTCTTATTAAAAAAACATGTTTTCTTCCTTCAGTGTTCTCTTGGTTTTGTTTGACATGATGGGCTATTAAGCAGAGTTAAAAACACTGTTGAGCTGTGCAACTATTCAAAAATTCCACTTCAAACAGAAACAGAGTGCACTGCTGTCAAAAGCTGGTAACAGACTGGTGTGCCTGACCCTCATAAACTCTCAACAACCAGCCTCATGCGGCAGTGGCACCACTCAGGCGAGGAAAGTTAGAATTAAATCCTGAGAATACCAGCCATCACTTTAGTCTTTATGGCTTACTAATGTCCTAATTGTGCTGGTCAATCTGGGAGGATTACTTTGTTGAAACTTATTTTATGCTTTGGTATTTTAAATACTATCATTTTAAAAACAAAATAAATATATAAAAGACAAACAAAGATGTATTAATACAAATAAAAGGATTTGTTCTATAAAATTTGGATTCAGTAAAAAGGCTGCACTTAAGGACCTAGAAGGCCGCATGTGGCCTTAAAGCTGCAGGTTCCCCACCCCTGGTCTTCACCCTTTAACATTTCCTCTGTACTAGCTGAAGAATATAAAAACAGCCTTTAAATGCTTAACATATATTGTTTATTAATACGATATGTAGCTCTGATACATTACTCTGAATCTTCCAGGCACTAAATAAATGTTAGATTTTTTTAAGCAAATAACTACATTTTGTAAGTATGATAGAAAATGCACAGTGAATTGTAATAACTCAAGTAGATCATCCTATTTTTCTTCTCTGTATGTTAATAAATGTTTGAAGCCAGGTCTTCACAGTTATCCTATTATGGTCATTAAATTTGAAATGTCCGATTTCAAATCAAAAGTTTAGTTTATTATATCTCAAACAAGAAGCAGTATAATTAATCAAAGTATGTGCCTAAACTATAGACACAGTTTTGACATCTTAATGGTAGCTCATGTACTCCAGCAGCAAAGAAGCCTGGAGAGCCAGTGGTGATGAAATCACGAAAGGCGTTTTCCACAGCTTGTTGAGAATTGAATATTTTTCCTTGCAAGAAGTGGTCCAAAGCCTGAAAGAAGTGGTAGTCAGTTGATGCAAGGTCTCGTGAATATAGTGATAACAGAGTTTCCAAGTCCAGCCTCTGTAGTTTGAGCAGTGTTGTTTGTGCGACACGTGGTCTAGTGTTTCTTGCAACAGGATTGGCCTGTCTCTGTTGACCAATCTTGGCTGCTTTATTGCAAGCATTCCCATCATTTTGTCCAATGGGTTGCAGTAGACATCTGCTGTAATCAATTGACCAGGTTTCATGAAGCTGTAGTGGATAATACCAGTGCTGGACCACCAAATACACACCATTTGCTTTTTTTGATGAATATTTGGTTTTGGACTGTGTTTGGCATACTTCATCTTTATCCAGCCATTGAGCTGAACTCTTGCCCTTGTCAGAAAGAATCCATTTGTCATCACATGTGACAATACGGTATAGAAATGGTTCACCTTTATGTAACGACAACAAAGAAAGGCAAGCTTTGAGATGATTTCTCTTCTGGTGCTCACTTAATTCATGTGGTATTCATCTATCCAGCTTCTTTACCTTGCCCATTTGTTTCAAATGGTCTGGGATTGTTGAAATAGTAATGTCAAACCTTGCTGCAAATTCATGCATAGCTTCAGATGGATTTGCTTCCACTACAGCTTTCTGCTTAGCATTATCCACCTTGGTCTTAAGTCACCCATGCAGCTCATTTTCAAGTTTAAAATTACTTGAATGGAACTTCTCAAACCATCAGTGTACTGTGCATTCATTAGCCACACCCTTCCCAAACACTTTGTTGATATTTCAAGCTGTCTGTGCAGCATTGGTTCCATGATGGAACTCATATTCAAAAATAACACAAATTTTTGACTTATCCATGGTTTCACAAAAATTGCTCTAAAATTTTTTTGAAACATAATCACAAGACAAAAATCATGCATTTGAAAGAATGAGGATGTACCTTCACAATAAAAATAAAATAAGAACTTTCAAAGTGAAAATGTCAGAGGTATCAACTGCCAAACTTAGTACTTAAGGAAATGAGCCATTTCATACGTAATGACCTAATACTTTATCCTTTGGGTTTTCAAATTGTTGGCCACTATATATTCTCTGTAATGTCTTCTCTATACTCCCCTTTCAACCTCTCGCCTTAACTCCAGAGAAGAAAACTTTCTCCAGCACATACTGTCTCTTTTTCTCTTCACCGAGGGATGGTCAGAGCAAGGAGCCTATACTCGGTCATATTATGAAGTGGGTGAGATCCCCCTATCGCAAGGTAATCTTCTCTAGATCTGTCTATCTCTCTTTACTGCAGGTATAGCACAGATGAAGCTGCCATCCATGCAGCTGGCTGGTAAGCAAACTGCTGGCCCAAACATACCCCTAATTAGGGTCCCAAGGTATAAATCACAGGCAGATGGTTAAAAGACTCCACTTTAAGAGGATTTTGGCAACCCTCTCCAATCCAGCTTCTACCTAAGTGCACTGCATTTTAGGTATTATTAGGTGCCTAAACGACATCCATAAAGCTGATCATTTAAATCTTATTTCTCATTCTCATTCGTTCATGCATTCATTCATGCATTCTCACTCTCCACACACACACACACACACACACACACACACACACACACAGACGAACAGATATAAATACAGAGACACACTATCTGCCAGCTATCTGAAGGGGAGAAGTAAATTCCTGATAGATTTATTATATTTCTTTTCAAATTTTATCATTTTCAGAAAAAAATACCTATACATTATTGAGCATACTTAAGCACTTACGAGTAACAAAGAAGAAAAACTAATTGATTCTTCTCATTATATGCATAAAATCATAACCTGACAACCCAAATACGTTTCTTGAGGAATAATGTGTCAATCCAATATACCCCACTCTGTGGCGTGTGGGGATGGGGGAGGGAGCGTTTTTGTTTGAGGTCTTAACAATCGGTCAGAAACAAACTTTCGGATGTTTATAGTTTACTCTCTTTCTTCATTTCTGAAACTAAATATCTACTAAAAGTATTTTCTCACTTATTCCTAACTTAGTGAATACTCTTGCTCATGAAGAGAAGAGAGAGGAAGGCAAATGAAGGAGGAACAAGATAATGAGTGAGTCCTAATGATGTAACTACCATTTATTGAGCACTTATTATCTGCAGACACTGTGAAACAACGTATATTACTTCATTTACTTGACTTCTTACCATAATCCTGTCAGGAAGGGATTATCATTCTCATTTTATAGGTAAGAACTACAGGTTAACTACAGTTGAAGTAACTTGCTCAAGGTCATACAGCTAGCAAGCAGAGGAGCTGGAATTCAAACTCAGGTGTTCCTCATTCTAAAGTTCATGTTCTTTACTGCTATGTTATATATGTCTCACTGGAGATACATATATATTTCATATGAAAAGAATTTTACAATGGAAGGGGGTATGAAACGGGCTATAGCCAAAAGTGGATCCTGGCCTGTTTAATCCAATAGAGCTTAAATTTTTGAGATGGCACGCTCCTTCTGGACAAGATCATGACTTGTATAAATTTTCTCTAGATTTCATTTTCCAAATGAAGGTAAATCACACACAGCGCTATCACCTATCAAATGAAGCAGTTCCCTCATTTTATCATATCCATGCAAAGGCTACCAGAAAGAATTACTAGAAACAAAGAATATTTTTTTCTTTTAATTCTTTTTATTTCCAAATATTTCGAGGGTAAAAATGTTTAGGTTACATATATTGCCTTTGTCCCACCCAAGTCAGAGCTTCAAGGGTGTCTATCACCCAGATGGTGCACAGCACACCCATTAGGTCTGTATATACCTATCCCCTTTTCCCCCTTCCCATCTGCCCAACACCCAATGAATGTTATTACTATATGTGCATTTGAGTGTTGATCAGTTAATACCAACTTGATGGTAAGTACATGTGGTGCTTGTTTTTCCATTCTTGGAATACTTCACTTAGTAGAATGGGCTCCAGCTCTATCCAGGATAATACAAGAGGTTCTAGATCACCCCCATTTTTTGTGGCTGAGTAGAACTCCATGGTGTACACATACCATATTTTATTAATCCACTCGTATCGATGGGTACTTGGGTTGTTTCCATATCTTTGCAATTGTGAACTGTGCTGCTATAAACATTCTAGTACAGATGTCTTTTTTATAGAATGTTTTTTATTCCTTTGGTAGATGCCAGTAATGGGATTGCTGGATCAAATGGTAGTTCTACTTACAGCTCTTTGAGGTATCTCCATATTATTTTCCATAGAAAATAATATGTTATTGTATTAGTTTGCAGTTCCACCTGCAGTGTACGAGTGTTCCCACCTCTCCGCATCCACACCAACATTTATTGTTTGGAACTTTTTGATAAAGGCCATTCTCACTAGAGATAAGTGATATCTCATTGTGGTTTTGATTTTCATTTCCCTGATGATTAGAGATGTTGAGCATTTTTTCATATGTTTGTTGGCCATTAGTCTATCTTCTTTAGAAAAGTTTCTGTTCATGTCCTTTGCCCACTTTTTGATAAGGTTGTTTATTTTTTTATTGCTGATTTTCCTGAGTTCTATATAGATTCTTTATTGGATATGTAGCATGCAAATATTTTCTCCCATTCTGTAGGTTGTCTGTTTGCTCTCGTGATAGTTTCCTTGGCTGTGCAGAAGTTTTTTAATTTGATCAGGTCCCATTTATTTATTTTTGTTGTTGCTGTGATTGCCTTTGGCATGTTCTTCATAAATTCTTTGCCTAGGCCAATGTCTATAAAAGTTGAGTTGATTTTTGTGAGAGGAGAAAGGTGTGGATCCTGTTTCAGTCTTCTACATGTGGCTATCTAATTTTCCCTGCACCATTTATTGAATAAGGATTCTTTTCCCCAGTGTATGTTTTTGTCTGCTTTGTCAAAAGATGAGATTGCTATATGGGGATGGTTTTATATCTGGGTTCTTAGTTCTGTTCCATTGGTCTATATCTCTGTTCTTATGCCAGTACCATGCTGTTTTAGTTACTATAGCCTTCTAGTGTAGTTTGAAGTCAGGTAAATTGATGCCTCCCAATTTGTTCTTTTTGCTTAAGATTGCTTTTGCTATACGGGGTCTTCTCTGGTTCCATGCAAAGCACAGCAATAAAAAACCTTCCTAAAGATAAAAGTCCTGGACCAGATGGTTTCACACCCAAATTTCACCAGACCTACAAAGAAGAACTGGTGCCTATCCTGCAGAAATTATTCCACAACATTGAGAAGCAAGGAATCCTCCCCAACATGTTTTATGAGGCCAAAATCACCCTGGTACTAAAACCAGGAAAGGACGCGACAAAAAAAGGAAAAGTACAGACCAATATCCCTTATTAATACAGATGTAAAAATTCTCAACAAAATCCTAGAAAACTGAATCTTAGAAAACTTATTAAAAAAATAATCCATCACGACCAAGTGGCCTTCATCCCAGAGATGCAGGGATGGTTCAACATATGCAAATCTATAAATGTAATTCACCATATAAATAGAAGCAAAAACAAAGACCATGTGATCCTCTCGACAGATGCAGAAAAAGCATTCGACAAAATTCAGCACCTTTTTAAGATAAGAACGCTTAACAAAATAGGCATAGACAGGACTTACCTAAAAATGATACAAGCCATATATGATAAACCCACAGCTAAAATCATACTGAATGGGGAAAAACTGAAAGCATTCCCACTTAGAACTGGAACCAGACAAGGCTGCCCTCTATCACCACTTCCATTCAACTTAGTGCTGGAAGTCCCAGCCAGAGCAATCAGACAAGAGAAGGAAATCGAGGGCATCCAAATGGGGGCAGAAGAGGTCAAACTATTGCTCTTTGCTGATGATATGATCTTATATCTAGAAAACCCCAAAGATTCTTCCATGAGACTACTGGAATTGATAAAAAAAAATTCAGCAAAGTCTCAGATTACAAAATCAGTGTACAGAAATTAGCAGCATTCCTATATGCCAACAACAGTTAAACTGAGAACCAAATCAAAGTCTCAATACCTTTCACAATAGCAACAAAGAAAATAAAATACCTAGGAATATATTTAACTAAGGAGGCAAAAGACCTCTGCAAGGAGAACTATGAAACACTGAGGAAGGAAATAGCAGAGGACGTAAATAGGTGGAAAACCATACCATGCTCATGGGTCGGCAGAATCAACATTGTTAAAATGTCTATACTACCCAAAGTGATCTACAGATTCAATACAATCCCTATTAAAATACCAACATCATTTTTTCCAGATCTAGAAACAAAGAATCTTT
Source organism: Indri indri (assembly GCA_004363605.1). Classification (NCBI taxonomy): domain Eukaryota; kingdom Metazoa; phylum Chordata; class Mammalia; order Primates; family Indriidae; genus Indri; species Indri indri. The sequence continues at coordinate 168,175 of RJWJ010000250.1, forward strand.
TAAATATTTCCTGTCAAACACAAGGCTGATTCCTTTCTGGGCAATACTCATTTGAGCCTGATTAAATTGCTGTGATGAACTTCAGAGTTCAGACTGCCCTTGAGCTGAACATCTATCTGATCTTTAATTCTACTACCCACTCATTTCTTGCAGAGCTCACAATTCTCTTTGTCCCACTGGAACAGCCTCGTTCAGGTTCTGCATCAATATGTTCAGCGCTGAATTCATTTCTGCAGGGAATCCAGTACATCTGAACTTTCCAAAATCATTTGGCCCCCATTACTGGTAAGCATTGCTCTTAAACAGGTTGTAACTCCAGCTAATAGGCTCCATAATCATAGCTGAATTGAACAAAAGGGTCCAGGAGAGAGTGCCATCAGTCATTTTTATTCCCATCAAATAAGCTGCAAAAGGCAGAAACCTTCCGATTTTAGAATCTTGTGGTCTCAGTTTGATCTTCAGTGCTTATTACAGATGCAAACAAGAGGAGAAAGAGGCCTACCCAAAGGTGTGCAAAATCTCAAGACCTTAGTTAAGGGCCTTATTGTAAATATAATTCAAGAAGACAGAAAATAAAGCAAATTCCAATGAAATGGCTTTCAGTTTTAACAAATTTCACCTAAATTGCTGGAAGCCAGAATACTTAAGAATCTTTCTATCAAAGATGAACCTGATGATATTGGGTAGAAATGTCGAAAAGGTGACTTTTGTTGACAGGAGACATTCACCTTTGTCTACTTGATATGTAGTCAGAGTAGTCCATAAACTCCTTTAAAAAGCAACAGAACAATGAAAAACACCTCTGGGCTGATTTTTAGTACTTCTAGAGAATTCCCAAGGTTTCCTTTAATGACAACCTTGCCTTCAGATTAAATTAAAAACATGAATAGATATAGATGAAATTTACACTTCAATGCTTTTTAAAATGAATCTTCATTTAAAAAATATTTGCCACAAGATACATCGTATTAATACTACTACTATGTACAAACATTCACGCTGACAGGTTATTATGCTGTCCTTGGTAAGATCAAGTTGGTCTAATACTGAGTAGAGCAATCTTGTATTCTTGCTAAAGGATAATTAAATAAAAGTGACCACAGATTACTGTAATGTGCACAGGTATACCTCCTGCCCAGAGTAAGCCCAGATGCACCAGATTCCAGCGAAGAGTGGTTCATGTAAACGATCACACAACACTTCTCCAGATTCATACTAAGTATTTCTAATATAGTATTGTTTGATAAAACAAAAAAATAAAAGGCAAATGAAATCTAAACCTTTTCATCAAAATGGATAACATATTCTTAACTTGGTAGTTCTTTGCTCTCCATGACAGATATTTAGGTTTCTAATAAGACTCTTTATGCTGCTACTTACCTTTTTCTCTATCATTTACATGGTATGGGTTCTGACCTATGACAAAAAAAAAATAGAAACCTAGGATCCATCCTGCACATACCTTCTTTGCAAAGACTTTTCTTCCTCTTTCAACTATCTACTTTAAGATACAACAATTAAGTATATATGGATCTGTTTGTCTTTATCAAAATAAAAGCTCTCCCCTATAATTCTGTCTTCAATAAAGAACTCTCACATGCCTCAATGAGGTGACCATGGTATCACAAAGGGGATACAAGAGGAGAGTGCAAGGGACCCTTACAATGTTTTAATACTTTAAGCACTACATTTTTAAACGCAGTTCCACCTGGTACTAGAATCAAGATCAAAATCTAAGCATTCCTCCTTATAATTTCTTATATATTATAATTTTTGATCCTTTTTAAAGTTTCTTTTGCAGCATTAACACTCCTGATTACTTCCTTACTGGGTTTCTTTGGAAAAGTCCCTTCTTGATCTATCATTCTTACTCTTCTTTTTTTGGGACATGGTCTCACTGTCACCCAGCCTGGAGTGCAACCTCAAACTCCTGGGCTCAAAAGTTCCTCCCACCTCAGCCTCCCGAGTAGGTGGGATTACAGGTGCACCACCACATCCAGCTAAATTTTTTTTTTTTTTTGGTATTAGGTCATTAATTGGACATATGAAATGTCCAATTTCAAGTCAAAAGTGTAGTTTATTATATCCCAAACAAGACACAGTATAATTAATAAAAGTACGTGCCTAAACTATCAACACAGTTTGGCCATCTTAACTAATGGTAGCCTGTTTATCCCAGCAGTGAAGAAGCCTGGAGAGCCAGAGGCAATGAAATCCAGAAATGCATTTTCTGCAGCTTGTTGAGAATCGAATATTTTTCTTTGCAAGAAGTGGCCCCAAACCTGGAAGAAGCTGTAGTCAGTTGGTATAAGGTCTGGTGAATACAGTGGACGACAGTGAGTTTCCAAGTCCAGACTCTGTAGTTTGAGCAGTGTTGTTTGTGTGACACGTGGTTGAGTGTTGTCTTACAAGAGGATTGGCCTGTCTCTACAGACCAATCTCAGCTGCTTAATCACAAACATCCTCATCATTTTGTCCGGTTGGTTGTAGTAGACATCCCCTGTAATCGACTGACCAGGTTTCATGAAGCCGTAGTGGATAATACCAGCACTGGACCACCAAATAAACACCATTAGGTTTTTTTGATGAATATTCAGTTTCAGACTGTTTTTCAGCACTTCATCTTTATCCAACCATTGCGCTGAATGCTTGCGATTGTCAAAAAGAATCCCTTTTTCATCACGCATAACAATACGGTGTAGAAATGGTTCCCTTTTATGTCATGACAGAAAAGAAAGGCAAGCTTCAAGACGATTTCTCTTCTGACACTCATTTAATTCATGAAGAACCCATCTATCCAGTTTCTTTACCTTGTTGATTTGTTTCAAATGGTCCAATATTGTAGGAATGGTAATGTCAAACCTTGCTGCTAATTCACATGTAGGTTTAGATGGATTTGCTTCCACTACAGCTTTTAGCTCATCATTATCCACCTTGGTCTCAGGTAGCCCATGTGGCTCATTTTCAAGATTAAAATCACCAGAACATAACTTCTCAAACCACTGATATACTCTGTGTTCATTAGCCACATCCTTCCCAAACCCTTCATTGATATTTCAAGCTGTCTGTGCTGCACTGGTTCCATGAGGGAACTTATATTAAAAGATAACACAAATTTTTGACTTATCCATGGTTTCACAAAAATTGCTCCAAAAAAAATTTGAAAGATAATTACAACCCAAACTGTGTGTTTGAAATAATGAGGATACACGTTCACAAATAAAACAAGAAGTTTCAAAGTGAAATGTCAGAGATATCAACTGTCAAACATAGTACTTACAGAAATCAGACATACTTAATAACCTAACAGGGAGGAGGTCTCACTATGCTGCCCAGGCTGGTCTCAAAATTCCTGCCCTCAAATGACCCTCCTGCCTTAGCAACCCAAAGTGCTAGGATTATAAGCATGAGCCACTGTACTCAGCCCTTACTCTTCTTTTGTCACTTTTCTGAAGGCTCCTTCTCTGCTTCTTCTCCGAACCATCACCTTTTTTCCACTAAGGGAGAAATGCTCAAGAGGTTCTGTCTTACTCTCTGCTTTCACAATCTCAACCATCCACAAGGTTCAATTAATACCTCTATGGAGGGCAATTGGACACATTCATCTTAGGAGTCCCTCAAACTCTACACAAATTCCTCACTATGGCATACAAGCTCTCAACCGCTCGCGCCAATATACTTCTTCAGCCTTGATTCCCACACAAACCCATGCACATTTCACACTATAAACAAACTGATAGTTGACTGCTCCAAGAACTCCTTGCTGTCCTTCTGCCTTGCTATCCATTTTGTATCCTCTTTCCCACATCTTTGCCTGATGAAATCTTGTCTTTTAAAGGCCAATTACCAAAGTTCTGTACTCCTCAGTCTGATAAAGTCTTTTCTTTGAGACTCAAGCCTATTATTAGCCCTCTCTTATGAAACTTACATTATTGTATCTTCTACCATAATGATTTTTGTGGGTTTTTCTTAGCCAATCTACAGAATAAGAAGGGCCAGCCACTGAAAGACCTATGTTCTACAGGTTGCCTTAATAAGGAAATGTTTATACAATTGAATGAAATGGTCACAAAATTAATTTTAGAGGAAAAAAAACTATAAAACTACTTACATGGGATCACAGTTATTCTATGCATTTGTACAAATATGGGATTGTCTTATTTTATTCACTTTGAAGTTAATATTTTCTGGGAATTCTTTTGAATACTTTATATGCATATTCTTAAGAATACTTCACCTGTAATCTCTCTCATGCTCTGAGCTATTTGTATCCCTAGTGACTATCACATAGCAGGTACTCAAATATCAGAAAAAAGAAAAGTAAAATGAGAAAAAGAAAGATGTGACATCAGGGGACAAGTCTGAAACTTACACTGGGAAATATATAAACATTAGCTACAGAGATGGAGGTAGAAGACAGACAGATTCTCTAACTGCCAGAAATTTTCTCAGTTAATAAAAGGATGAGTGTGTTTGTATGTGTGTGTGTGTGTGTGTGTGTGTGTGTGTGTGTGTGTATTTTACTGTGGAAAACATACAAAAATAAATTTTACCTTTTTAACCATTTTTAAATGTGTGCTCAGTGGCATTAGGTACATTCACATTGTTATTCAATCATCACCATTATCCACCTACAGAACTTTTCAACATCCCAAAATGAAACCCTATACCCATTAAAGAGTAACTCCCTGTTCCCTCCTCCCTCTAGCTCCTGGCAACTTTCTGTCTTTATGAGTTTGACTACTTTAGGTACCCTGTATAAATGGAATCATCAATATTTCTTCTTCTCTGTCTGGTTTATTTCAATCAGCATGATGTTTTCAAGGTACACTGGTTCATCCATGTTGTAGAATGTGTCAGAATTTCCTTTCTTTTTAAGGCTGAATTCCATTGTATGGATATACCTCATTCTGTTCATCCATTTATCAGTTTATGGACATTTGAGCTGTTTTTCTACTTCTTGGCTATTATGAATAATGCACCTACGAACACTGATATACAAATATGTGTATGAGTTCCTGCTTTCGATTCTGGTTATACACCCAGAAGTGTAATGGCTAGATCACATGGTAATTCTATGTTCAATGTTTTTGAGGAAACACCATACTATTTTCTAAAAGTATACATTTTTGGTCTTTGAGAGACTTAACCTCTTCAGGCCTCTGTGGCATACCTATAAAATGGGGCATGGATTATTAAATCAGAGGTCCCTTCCATCTCTACCATTATGATTAAAAAAGTTAGAGATATAAAACCATCACTGACCTGAAGCCTCAGCATATCAACATGCTCTCCCTCCCACAATAAAAAGGGAAAATTCAAAAGGATAAAGTTCTGAAGTATAGAATAAGAAGTCCTTTTAAGAGAAGGAAAGAGAAAAAAAAAGAAAGAAAAAAAGGAAGAAAAAATTGAATATCTAAAAACAAGACAGCAGAAGAAATTATACAGAACTCAAGGCAAGGATGCTATAAGCAGAAGAGAGAAAAGGGGATCTGATATTTGGGACTCACCAAGCACCCTAGGGCCTGCTATGGAAAATACAGCAGCAGCCTAGGAGTAGGGGCTCACACCTCTATTCCTAGCACTTTGGGAGGCTGAGGTGGGAGGATCGTTTGAGGCCAGGAGTTCAAGACCAACCTGAGCAACATAGAGAGACCCCTGTCTCTACAAAAAAAATAAAACAATTAGTTGGGTGCAATGGCACACAACTGTAGTCTCAGCTGCCCTGGAGGGCGAAGCAGGATTGCTTGAGCCCAGGAGTTTGAGGTTGCAATGAGCTATGTATGATGTTGTCACGGCACTCTAGTCTGGGCAACAGAGCAAAACCATGTCTCGAAAAAGAAAAGAAAATGCTACAGCTCACAGACATCAAACAAGAGGTCATTAGAAAGCAAAGCAATTCAGGTTCATGGATAAAGATATCCTACTATTGTTCATTTCTTTGTTTTCCAATTTACAACATCATCATTTATGTGTTACTAGAATCCCCCTAAGATTTTCAAAATCTTATTCCAGTAGAGACATTGAGCAATATTTTAAAAAAACTTTACCTTACAAATAGCCCATGAAAGTAATGTACAGTTGACCCTTGAACAACATGGGTTTGAACTCTGTGGGCCCATTTATACATGGATTTTTCAACCAAACGCAGATTGAAAATACAGTATTCAAGGAATGCAAAATCTGCATATACAGAGGGCGATTTTTCATGCAGGTGGGTTCAGAAGGGCTGACCGCGGGACTTGAGTGTGTATGGATTTTGGTTTACTGGGGGTCCTGGAACCAATCTCCTGTGTATACGGCAGTTTTTAAAACTGCCAAGTGTCAATAAGTTCCCACATTTGATTCTCCTACTGGAGTTTTTATTTTTCTCCATCCCTACATTCACTGAAATATACAAAGTTCATGAGGGAATAGAATTCTAAGATATAGAATGTAAGTAAAATAATAATAATGATAATAAAAACTATGGGTAGGGCCGGACGTGGTGGCTCACGCCTGTAATCCTAGCACTCTGGGAGGCTGAGGCGGGCGGATCGTTTGAGCTCAGGAGTTCGAAACCAGCCTGAGCAAGAGCGAGACCCTGTCTCTACCAAAAATAGAAAGAAATTAATCAGACAACTAAAAACATATAGAAAAAATTAGCCGGGCATGGTGGCACATGCCTGTAGTCCCAGCTACTCGGGAGGCTGAGACAGTAGGATTGCTTGAGCCCAGGAGTTTGAGGTTGCTGTTAGCTAGGCTGACGCCACGGCACTCGCCCTAGGCAAAAGAGTGAGACTCTGTCTCAAAAAAAAAAAAAAAAATAGAAAAAATTAGCTGAGTGTGGTGGCCTACACTTGTAGTCCCAGCTACTTGGGGGACTGAGGCAGGAGGATCACTTGAGCCCCGGAGTTTGAGGCTGCAGTGAGGTACAATGATGCCATTATACTCTACCCAAGGTGAGACTGCGTCTTCCTCCTCCAGAAAAAAAAAAAAAAAAAAACTATGGTTAGTACAATACTAATTCTACTTTAGAAATTTTATTGTGGGCCCAAATTACAACAAATCACAAAAAAGAACTTTAAAAGAATCAACCATATGTTGCATTGTAAAACAGACACAAAGTACAGATACTTAGAATTCCTGGGATAATTCCTGGGATCACAGAAAGCAGAACTCAACTCACAGAATTAAAGAAAACCAGGAAGTTTACCTCATATCATACCTTTCTTGCCCTTTCCAATTTACTGTCTTTTAAGAAACATTCTCTTTACCTAGGAAAAGGGTTTCATTGTCCCAGGAGTTCAATCTTCCCTGAGAATTCAAGAATGACAGCAACCATTTGTCAAACAAAGGTACTGTAGCTGCTCTATGAAAGCTGAAACCTGTTGTGTCAGGCCTTCCTCTCCATGGGTCAAAAAAAGAGTCACCCAGTTTGTACAAAAAATTAAGAAAAAACCCTCAGAGAAACCAATATTCCGGTGTAATTTGGCTTACTCCAAGAGACTAAATAGTAGTAGGTTGGTTAGCATAAAGAAGAAAGATGCACTTTCAAAAGATGCCAGCAAAAAGAAGTGATGGGACTTCAGAGGCTCAGTATGACATACTCCATCAGGAATCACACGTTCCCTCTGATATTTTCATCTAAATGTTTATCGAACAAGCTCCTGCTTTCGTCTACATTATTTTGATTAATGCACGAATAGGTTCAAGAATTACAAAAGAGAAATCTAAGGTAGATTGTGCATTAAAATAAATGAAAGGAAGACTTCTGGTTTGCAGTCAGTCTATTTCATGACTAAAATGCTTCCTGTCTTTTTTTTTTTTTTTTTTTTAATTTAACTGTAACACACTTCCCTTGGCTTTGGTTTTGAAGTAATGATATAAAATTCATTTTATCTCTTTTTCAAGCCTGGCTCTTTCATACATAACATCAGACTTGTCATATCTGAGGAATTATTAAAATAAGACGGAGCCTGCTATTTCTGAGCAGAAAAGCCTCTTTGAGCTGGCATCCTCAGGAGAGACGTGGGCTCAATCTCATTAGTTGGTGCTGAGACGCGTCCTAGTCTCCAGGTTCAAGGTGATGAAAGATTAGGGCGTTGGGCCTTGTCTCATTTTGTATGCAGCACACATCCCTCCCTGCCCGTGAACACGAAATTACATTGAACCTGGGGAGTCTAACTCCATTAATTTTAAATGGAAGATTAATTTAACAATATGCGGCAGATATTTGTTACAGACCTATCATGTAAAAGTGACGGTTAGCAATAAATTGTGGTGACTCATACTGGCCAGTGGCCCTGGCTCAAATAAATCAGGAGGCATTTACACATAATTGCTGTTTTTAAAGACAGGGATATGGGTGATGTGTTTCTTTGATGAAAGATTGGGCAACCCCATTCAAAGAAATAGCTGCTGATATTAAAGCCACAGTGCTGTTCTACAGGGAGATGTTTTTGATTAGTATTTCTGGAATAATCATTTAGAAATAACAAACACTACACTGATGTATAGTAATCTTTTTTTTTAAAAATCTGTGTAATAGTTTTGAGGCACGAAATTGTTGTGGTATTTTTATCAATTTCCTTAAAGTAATTACAATAATAATACCCCCAGAAATAACAATTTGCAAGAAATGAAGAGAATGAAAAGGGAGATAGAGGTAGAAAGGTATCATTGCTGATAAGATAAGCAACTCTACTGATTTTCTACAAGTAACTACAATAATATACATAACTAATAATTTGTAAGACTTGGGAGAGGCAAAGGGACAATGGCAACTGAAGAGAAGCATTCTGAAGGAAAATGTGTGAGATTTTCTTTTTTTAAAGGCATTTTATAAAGCTTCCCAACATTTTTCTTTAAAGCAAGTTTTCTTCTTCTTCCAGCAACTGAGGGGAAAGAAAGGAAGACGCAGAATGCCCTGAATGCTTAAGCAATACAAAAGGGAAGCCAAGGACTTTGGATGCTTGTAGCCCTTGTCAAGAAAGGCCTGAACTCTGAGATGGAACCATCCAGTGTAAGGGTCTGCCTGCCCTCTCACTGAAGAGTGAGGATATTATTCTAATCTCCTCTCTTCTGCAAGCACCAGGCTTACCAGCACTTAGGAGAAGGATGCTCAAGGACTTCTGTCTTCAGTCAAGCTCAATGTGATAGCAGCTTTGCTCCCGTCTCTTAAAAGATTAAGGTGGGAAGAGGGCAGGGTAAAGATTCTATGTCTTCCCTCCATGCACCCTCTCAGTGTACTCAAGGGACTGCTGGGAAGCTGGCTAAAAAACCTGTCTCTCAGAAGCATACCTCAGTCTGTCTTACTCTATTTAGCAGTAAGAGAAGCAGCAGGAGGGAATAGTTAGCACTTGAAACACTACTTGATGTGTCTCCTGGCTCGAGTCTTGAACCCCTCTCCAAGACATCATTTCCACGGGAGCCATGGGAATGAGCCGGCAAATCAGATCAGATCACTTTCCTGCTGAAAATCCTTCCAAGGGTCTTGACTGCCCAAAGGATTCAATCCAAAATCCTTAGCGTAGTATACAAGGGGCTTCATGGCAGTCTAGTGCTGCCCTCTCCACTCTCATTCTCTCCTTCTGAAACATAAGCCCCATACTCCTAAATGCTCAACTGGTAGGTCCCAGAACTGGCATACACTACCACACCAGTTTTTCCACATGCTATGGCCTCTGCCTTGAATGCTTTTCTCCATTCTCCTTATCTGATAAACTCCTATCCATCCTTCAAAACCCACACCAACACCACACCTTCTGTGAAGTGATCAACAACCCTATTGTATTTTGGGTTTTTTTGGTTACTTGAGAGCAGGGATCTGCCATATTCGTCTTTCCTCCACATCAAACCAATGAATATGACACAATAAACAATCCTATTTTTTTATTCATAATAATTGGCCTATCTTGAAGAATATATTTCCCAAGACAAGATAGGATGGTTAGGATAGAGGAGATAAGTAGAAAAAGGACATGGTGATATATTTCACAGCTCTTTAATATCATAGTGATCAATTCTGCTTTTGATTTACAATTTCACACGTTACTGTACAAGACTAAAAAAGGAAACTACAGCAAAGAGCAGGGCTCAAACATTAAGATTAATAGATCTGTGAGGAAACAAATGGTTTGGTTTGCTGTTGTGGGTTGTAAGAGAGGTGAGATGGTAAAATGATAATAGCAGCAGAAGCAAAAGCGGTAACAACTAACATTATGTTTACTATGTGCCCTGCACTGTTCTAAGCGTTTTACATGTATTAATTCATTTAATCTTCTCTATGAACCTTGATGAGATAGGTTCTATCATATTCTATTACCATCTTCATTTTATAGGCAGAAAACTGAGGCACAGACAAGTAACCTGCTTAAGGTCATTCAGAAAACAGGTAAAAAAAACCCTGGAATTTCAACTCATTCAAGCTTCAGACTCTATAAAAGTATTTCCTGACGAGCCAGTGGGTCCTCCTGACACCCACCTGTGGCAAGATCAGGACCCCTACTACTTGGAAGGAAAGGTCTGAATAAGATAACAGGAATTGACCAAGAAAGTGGGAAACTCGCATGGCAAAGAGAACAAAGCACCAGGGAAGAGCCAGGCCTACAGCAAGGAGCCATGGCAATGGGTAGGAGCATGGGTGAGGGTGGAACACCAAGAAGCCCCTGTGAGGAGAAGAAGAGGGTTTATAAGCATCATGCAGGGTCTGGGGATTCACTACTATTATAGGTAGTAGTCAAGATGCTGCAGAGGTTCAAAGCAAATCTAGGTTAAAGACAAAAACTGGTTCAGAATGATGTAATATTATTGAAGAACAGCTGCAAAAACTCCAGCTCTTCTATCCAAGCACAGCTCCCTCAATGACCATTTGAGAGGAGATGATTAAGGTTTTCATTCTAACATTTCCTTATTGGAAGTGGATCTTCTTCCAGGTGACCAAATTAACACTCCCCTGCCAATAATAGGGTCAGGTATTTTTTAAAAATTACTTTTCCATATTTTTATAGTCAGTGTAGTCTCTCTTATTTGAGCATTGCCACAGTGAAGGTAAATTTTACTACTTGAGATCTGAAATACATTTTCAAGTAGCCAATTTAAAAGAATAACTAGTCCTGTGTAGTAATAATGATGATAATAATAATAGTAATAATAATAAGCTAACCTCAAAGGTAATTTCTTATGCTTCTGTTGTAACTTTTCTCTAAGGATTGCAAGCTATTAGAAAACACTAATTAAACTATGCAATTTCCCCAAAGAGGAGGCTACAATTTTTTTGTTGTTGTTGTTCCGATGGATGATTGAGGTAAAGAAGAGTTAAGAAACCTAACATCTCTTCACTGCAGCCTAAACCCAGAAACTTCATCTTTCTGCTCTAGAAATGCAGCTGAAATATATATGAGTGAAACAGCATCACTTTTTAATGAACAAATAATGGTCCCTCTCTTTTAAAAAAAGACTATGCTATTTATAGAAAGGAAGTTTATTGGAATTACATAAGAAAGAGTAATAAGCCATGGGTTAAATCCTAAGAGAGAGAGATGGGTTGATATGTGGAGCATTTAAATATAAACTATTCACCTCTTCCCTTTCCTAGGCTCCTAGTTAATTTAGTACAAAGCATACCATTTACTATCCCGAAGCACTAGAATGTCATAAAAGGTATGGGAGGTGCTAAATAAGGATCAAACCCTTAAGGAAAAAGAAAAACTGCCCACATTCTAGTCTTCAAGGGGAAGCCAGAGGTAGGGTGCTGAAGGGTTGGTAAAGAAACAGTGTCTCCAACTCACCACTGATACTGAGGTTGCCAGCAAGAGATGCCTCTAACTAGTTCATTTTTGTGCTTTAATGTTAAATTTCTTATGGGAGTACATCACCTAATTAGAGGAATTGATAACTGCACTGTTCTATAATGAGGCCAATACATTTCAAAGTCATTAAAGATAACCAAGGCAATAAGTCTGGGTTTAAGCGGCGTTTCCTCAGATTTCACAGTCTGCATGTTGCAAGTGTAGGGGGGGAAAAGCAATCCCTGCCTAGTCAACTGTAAATGCTGGGTTATTGGAATCTTTAAAACAGGCAGCAAGGAGAAAATTACATGGCCAAATCTCCTTTTTCCAGTTAATGAAGAATTAAGACTCCCATTTACCATATTAGAAGGTTCATCAGAGGTCTCAGCTCTCCATAGCTGGTGTTTGACAGCAGTGTCAGTTTATCTGAGTCTGAACGTGAAAGTGCATGACAGAGGATCATTCATAACTGTCACATCTACTTATCTCTCTCATTGTCACACAGCTAACGAAATTCAGGCCATGGAGCTGTCTGCCTCTGCCCCGCTCTCAACCCAGCTCAAGGGAAAAGGCATTCCAAAGCCCATTCATGGCCTATTATCATGTCAGCACATTGTGAATCTACAACAGGAGTCAGCATTGCTTCCTATAATCTCCCCATCCTGGGGAGAAGACAAGATTTCCCTGGGACTAATGTCCATGCAGACTGCATCTGGTGTTGGCATTCAGAAAAAACAGCTCAGAGAAATAATGCTATAGAGAAAAGATTTTTGAATACATTACTCCATGATTCAAGAAAAAAAATCACAACATTTAGAGTTTATCTTTGACTCATAATGAGGAAATGCCATTTCCATGCACTAAACAGCAGTTAAGTGTGAGAGGATTTCATAATGCAATTTGCTATAGCATACAGATATTTAAACTAAAAGAGAACAGAGAAGCTGATATAGGGATGTCTAGAACCAAACCAATCACAAGATTTTTAGGACAATATAGCATAAAAAGAAGATTCAATTTGACTTACAAATATCACTGAAGCAGCTTAACTGCACAGAAGAAAGTAAGTAGTTCAGTTATTGCAATGTCAACCAACAATAGAATTTAGAGTTAGTATGAAGAAACATGCCTGTTTTTAGACAGGCAGCTGATTTTCAAATGGCAAATGGGCTATGGCCCAGAGCAGGTAACTCAACATGGAAGTGCTAATGTGTTTCTACATCTTAGGCTCCTGCAAAATCAAAGGAAATAAAGCACCGAAAGTGATTTATGATAAATTCACATTGGGAAAGCTCTCCTTTGATACTACTGAAATTCAGACAATGGTCACTGATTTCACTACTGCCTCATACAGTTTTTTTTAAACAGCTTTATTGAGGTATAATTGCATACCATAAAATATACCCACATTTGAAGAGTACAGTTTGATGAGTTTTTATAAATTCATACAGTTGTGTCACCATCAACACAATCTAGATTTGTAACATTCCCCCAAAAAAGTTCCCTCATGCCCATTTTCAGTCAGTCCTCACTGGATTAACTTTTTAAAAAAATTTCTTGTACTGAATTTTTAATTGAGATAAAGTTCATATAACACAAAATTTATCACTTTAACAATTTTAAACTTTCACAGAGTTTTTAGTAGTTTTCAAGGTTGTGAAACCACCATCACTATTTAATTCCAGAACATTTTTATCACCCCAAAAAGAACAATCTAAACCCATTAAGCGGTCACTCCCTATTCCAGTCACTGGCAACGGATTTACCTATTCTAGATATTTCATATAAATGGAATTATGTAATATGTGCCCTTTCGTGTCTGCTTTCTTTCACTTAAAATGATTTAAAGGGTCATCCATGTTGTAGCATGTATAAGTATTCCATTCCTTTTTTATGGCTAAATAATACTCTGGGTGGGTAGGGCTAAATAAAATAAAAATAATATTCTACTATACAGATATACCAAATTTTGTTTATCCATTTATTGGTGGATGGGCATTGGGTTGTTTCTACTTTTTGGCCATTATGAATAATGCTACTATGAATATTTTGTACAAGTTTTTGTAGAAATATATATATATATATATATATATATTTTTGAGACAGGGTCTTGCTTTGTCACTTAGGCTGGAGTGCAGTGGCATGATCATAGCTCACTGAAGCCTCAAAATCCTGGGCTCAGGTGATCCTTTTGCCTTAGCTTCCCAGGTAGCTGGGACTACAGGCATGTGCTACCACGCCCAGCTAATTTTTAAAGTTTTTTGTAGAGATGGGAGTCTGGCTATGTTGCTCAGGCTGGTCTTAAACTCCTGGCTTCAAGTGATCCTCCCACCTCAGCCTCCTAAAGTTTTAGGATTACCGGCATGAGCCACTGCACTCAGACAGAAACATACAGTTTTAATTCTCTTGGGTATATATATACCCAGGAGTGGAATTGCTAGGTTGCCTCATACAGTTTTGTAGGATGTAGATTGCACAACCCAGTGGACACCATTCACATTGTAGTCACAAACTACACAACTTACACAGCAACCCTTAGTTGATTTGGGACCTACTAAGAATAAAATTGATTTGTAGTACTTACTTCAGAAGTCAGAATTAATTGTCATGATAGATTTGAATGGCCTTTGATGGCAGTTTTTTCTAAATGAATCATATTTAAGATAAGAAAAATTATACTTCTCAAGTGGTTGTCAGTGTTCAGGCTGAAATAAGACCATAAAACTGTGCTTCCAGTACCAGTCAATATTCAATATCCCAATCATTCAGGGATTAATATTTCTGCTTATGGGCCACCTGCCTTCATTCCCCTCCTTCACTCCCTGATGCCTGCATTTTACACATTTTTCTAATTAGCAGTCCCACTATAGATTGCAAAGAATGAGTGAAACAAACAAAAGAAGAATGATAACCCACTAGACTTCTCATTAGAAGAACTAATCTAAAAAGTTCAGGAGAAGGGGGGATTGAAGAAAAGAGATAATATTTTTTTTCTCTTCAGTGATTATTTTTATATTCTTATCCTAATTCCTTACTATATTACTCATTTTTATTAAGCAAATAGCCACTTAGGAAATACACGACTTTATTACATAAAAAAACACTAAGTGTATACTTAATTCACAAGAAACTAGATAGAAATAGTTCTCTTGTAGGCATTAGATTTACAATGTGAACAGGCTTTCCACCATGTTTTGCCAACTGTGGCTATCTGTAAACCTATCACCTACCCTGTCTCCCCATTCTTTTTATTCACTGTTTCACCTATAAGAATCAGCATTAAGGCTGATCATAAAATTATTTTCCATCCTTGAGTTTTTAGATATGAGGACTGGACGCCCTTGCTATTTTCAGATTAAGACAGCAAATGCTATTTTAACAAAATAAACCATTAATTCTAAGGAATTAGAAACACATTTGGGGAACATGAAATAAACTGAAGGGGAATGCCTCAAACTCTAATGTTTGGTATGATTTCAGAGATCACATCCTGTCGAAGTATTAAGATAACTTGACTTTCAATTTATTACAACTTGTTAATGGGATCAACCTCAACAAAAATGATAGTGTCTAACCAACCCTCATCCTCTCTACAAAAGTTTGCTATTTTTTTCTCATCCGTGTTGCTAATATTTGCAATGCAGAGACCCATGTGATCTCTTCTGATCTTTGATCCATCCTCGAACATCTATACACATTCCTCTAAGACTGTCAATTCTTCAAGGAAAAGAAAAACTTCCTTCACACTGCTCACTGCAAAAGTATAGACTCTTCTCTTCTGCAGTAGGGCTTTAAAATTAGTTTCACTGCCAAAAACATAAGCATAAACAAACATACTGAAGAACTAGGAAATCTTAGAGAAAACGACAAGTAACATTGCATTTAAGAAAAGACTCACAGCAAGCCGGTGTGGTGGCTCATGCCTGTAATCCTAGCACTCTGGGAGGCCAAGGCAGGAGGATTGCTTGAGGCCAGGAGTTCGAGACCAGCCTGAGCAAGAACGAGACCTCATCTCTACAAAAAATAGAAAAATAAGCTGGGAGTGGTTGCGCACAACTGTAGTCCCAGCTGCTCAGGAGGCTGAAGCAGGAGAATCGTTTGAGCCCAGGAGTTTGAAGTTGCAATGAGCTATGATGATGCCACTGCACTCTACCCTGAGCAACACTGAGGGACAGTATCTCAAAAAAAAAAAAAAAAAAAAAGACAGAAAGAAAAAAGAAAAAAAAAAAAAAAAAAAAAAAAAAAAAAAAAAAAAGCTAGGAAGCTAGATGTGGTTACACACATCTATAGACCCAGTAACTCTGGTGGCTGAGGCAGGAGGATCGCTTGAGCCCAAGAGTTCAAGGCTGCAGTGAGCTATGAGTGCGCCACCGCACTCCAGTCTGGGTGACAGAGCAAGACCCTGTCTCAAAAAAAAAAAAAAAATAATAATAATAATAATAATGAACTTTTTAAAAAAGACCCACAACAAAAAATAAGTCTAT
The DNA here is from genome assembly GCA_004363605.1 of Indri indri. NCBI lineage: Eukaryota > Metazoa > Chordata > Mammalia > Primates > Indriidae > Indri > Indri indri. Next base: position 184,430 of record RJWJ010000250.1, read on the forward strand.
TTTGGCCAGCAACTTGCTAAAGAATGCAAACATTCGCAAGTGGACCAGACGTTCAAACATAAAGAGGAAACATCTCTAAGAAAAATTTTTTGTCACAACACTGAATGAACACTTCTACTCTCCAACATAATAGAATTGGGGAGAAGAGAAAGCTGCACTGCCAATTGGATCAAATAACTGGTGGAACAATGCAAGTGAATGTGTCTTTAGTTCTACACAGTTTTGAAAATTCAAGACAAAAATAAATTGCATGACCCCCTGGTAACTTCCACTAGAACTTATAGGAACAAATTGTTTGCCTCAAGCTGGGTGGAATATACATTCAAATTCAGGCTCTTGAAAGAAATTATTAAGTAGAGTCATATTAGCTTTCTCTGAAGCATACTCGTTTTCAGTATTGCCACTGTATAGACCAATTATGATACCTTTCCATGCTGAGAAATGATTGTTCTGCTAACACAGTTCTGGTAAGAATCAAAAGCACTACATTTTTAACCTTGGGGGATTTTTGTTATTGTTGCTCCCTTGCCAGTTCCTTCAAATGGAAAACATCTTCCATTAATCTAAATGCAAAATTTGTTTCGGCTTTCCAAAGTTACTTGAAAAATGTTAAGCACAAAGCAATAAAGTTTTTATGCTCTTAAGACCACTAATGCTTTGAGCTTCATATTCATTTTGAAGAAATGAACATTTTATGGTTCACAGAGGAATAGCTACATGAATAATATCTGAGATTATAACGCATCTAGCGGAAAAAGATTAAGTTTATGTAAACTATTTAATCAGACATGAAATTTTCTTTAGAGGATAAAAATTCTGACCTATTTAAGTTTACTTTAAAAATACCAATATCATGTTTCTACCAAGGGAACCCACCAATTTTCCCATTTATGGAATATAAATATTCATTAGAGACAAAACTTAACATAAGATGTACTACACTGACCCAAGTATGTTATCTTATATATATATATAAAATATATATATATATATGATATATATATAATATATATATCATATATATATAAAATATATATATGATATATATATATGTGTGTATCCTTATATAAAGCAGAGATTAGATGAAAAGAACTCTAGTCTGATATTTGTTCCAAACTACTCAGTCAACCTTCCACTGATGGACAACCATGTTTAGTGACTGCCACCTGCTAAAGGAACACTATAGTTCAGTGTATCATGCTAAAATCCTTCTACTTTTATTAAATGTATTTCCTGGTTAGGCACAGTGGCTCACGCCTGTAATCCTAGCACTCTGGGAGGCTGAGGCAGGAGGATCGCTTGAGGCCAGGACTTCAAGGCCATCCTGAGCAACATAGCGAGACCCCACCTCTACAAAAAATAGAAAAATTAGCCCAGTGTTCTTGGGAGGCTGAGGCAGGAGGATTCGCTTGAGCCCAGGAGTTTGAGGTTGCAGTGAGCTACCATGATGCCTCTGCACTCTAGCCCTGGCAATAGAGTGAGATCCTGTCTCAAAAAATAAATGAATGAATGAATGAATGGATGAATGAATAAATTTCCTAATAGATAACATTTATGCCAATACATAGGGTTAAAACTGAACTAATGACATTTATTGCAATTTACGTATATTTGTCAAGTTAATTTCTTTGGAATTTTCCAAACTTGATAAACACGATAAATGGTCTATGACTGTATTTCATGTCCATAAATATAAATATCGCAGTGGCCCCAAGCGTCCCATATCCAGCCCACAGTGAATCAGAATTGCCCTCATTATAAATACAGTGGCTAACATTTTAACTCTACTGTGGCTAAGTGTGAAGGAGGGACCTGTTTGGAATCATATTCTCATGTATTATAACATGAAAACATTTGGTTTTAATTCAATGGATCACTCATCAAAATTCTTTTTTACCTTTTTGGTAACTGATATCTTACTTAGAGGTTTCAGAAATGACAGCTATAAATTATATTGTTACCATTCATAAAACATATGCATCATAAAATTAGTTTTTAAATACTTCATTCGTTTTTGAAGATTAAGCCATACTTGACAAAGTTTTAAATCTTTCCTTTTCCTTAATTTGATACATAAAAACAAGGTTAAGATGAAAACAAGCAAATCAATATCACAATAACAACTAAGCTCTTTAAGAGAAACATACATAAAAAAATCTAAAACATCAAATAAGAAATTATTAAAGACATTAGTCAGAATTCTAACACCTTGTTTTCAGAGTATACATTATTAAATAGTTTTTCATAATATATCACTTAGTAAAATATTTTTAATCAAATGTACTACATCTTATGTGCTTTTACTATGCACTCTCTTTAGTACAAAATTAACGGCATGAAAATAAAATTTTGTCTTTTACTGAAAAAAAGACTTGAAAACCAAAATGGTAATAGAAAAAACTATTAGTCAAATAGACAACATAAGATATAAATCTTATCAAACGTCATTTAGAGAACAAAATGGCAGTCATAGCCATTCATGATCAAAGGGTTGCTCCTCAGGCCAGCATTCTACTTTCCTGCTAAGCTCCCCACAATGTATTGTCTGAATCCAAAATTCACTTATTCAAGCTGTTCAAATAACATGTAAAGATTAACAACATTAAGGATGAGAAAATAGGAACAAATGGGATCCAGAATTTTGCTGGGACCATTAATTATAGCCTAGCTGAGTCCGTTAGGTAAACTGAAATTTAAATCGCTGATTTCAGTATGGTGACATAAATGCTTTGATCATAATATACGTAGAGTATAGAGAGAGTATAGAGAAGGAATACCTAATTTAATTTTCTCTCGTCCTTATTTATACAGCAGAATTGGGGTCAGAACAAATATTTTTGAAATCAACTTAATTATACTTAAAGTACAATATACATAAAAGAAAAAATGCATCCATTGGAGGTGTACAGTTTGATGAGTTTTGACAAATACATATATCCATATATCCATGTAACTATCACCACAATCAAGATACAGAACATTTCTATCCATACAATATTCCCTCATGCCACTTTGTAGCCAATGCCCCCACTCCTGGCTCCAGGTAAACATGGGTTTACCTTCTGTTACTATGGACAAATTTTGTCTGTTTCAGAATTTCATATAAGTAAAATCATTAAGTATGTATTTTTTTGTATCTAACTTCTTTTACTCCACACAATGTTTCTGAGATTCATCCATGTTGTTGTGAATATCAGTAGTTTGTTTCTTTTTAGTGCTTAGTAATAACCATTACCTGGATATACTATACTTTCCCCCTACTAATAGGCATTGCTTGTTTCCAGTTTTTGGCAATTATGAAAGTGTACAAGTTTGCCTGGGTATGTTTTCATTTCTCTTGGATAAATACCTAGGAATGGAACTGCTGTGTCCTAGGGCATATACACACACTATGGGGCATATATACACACTATGGCTTGGATGTTTCCTCCAAAACTCACACTGAAACTGAATCCCCGATGTGGTAGTATGGAGAGGTGAGGTGTGTAAGAGGTGACTGGATTACAAAGGCTCCACTCTCATAAATGGATTAATTCATTCATGGGTTAATGGATTAATGGGTTATCATGGGGAGGTGAGGAAGAGAGATCTGAGCTAGCATGGTAGCACAATCAGCCCCCTCACCACGTGATACCCTGCCCTGTGCTACCTCAGGACTCTTCAGAGAGAAGACTCTCACCAGATACAGTCCCTTGACCTTAGAGGTCTCAGCCTCCAAAACTGTAAGAAGTAAATTCCCTTTCTTTGAAAATTAGCTACTTGCAGGTATCGTTTAAGGCAAAAGAAAACATATTATGGCAATATGTAAGAAACTTTATTAGAAAATATAAAAAAAAATTTAAAGAAAATACCAAGTTAGAACAAACCTCTTAATTCACAGTTTTAAACACAGTTTTAATTATGATCTTAGGATCCCTTCCTCCTCCACATATCCACACTTAAAAAGATATTTATTTTGACTTCACTCAAGCTAGCTGGCACCTATTTTCCCCACTAACATGAGGCCAAGATACAAATGAGTCAACAGCTTTGCAAGATCCAAGCAAAAGAAGAGCTCCAAATGATCTGATTCAAATTGGAGTAATGTCAACACTTAGCACGTGCAGAAAAGTCCTCTAAAAGCCCTTAGCAGACACTATTCTTCTCTGCTCACCCCTAGTAGGAAGTGGTCAACGACACAGAGGCATCTGCTAGGGTGACTGGCATCAGATTTGACTCATTATTCTGTCAAAGGCTTTGGCATAAATACCATGGACCTGGCATGGACATCAACATGCAAAGAATCTGGCAAAACCACCAATGGGGAAGAAATTAAGCTTGGTGAGAACAGAATGCACAGAGGCCCTCCTCAGTGGGCACGCCAGGTCCTTGACATGATAATGAGCTAGGCCAATGCCACTCACTGATTGTCACTTCAGTTGCACTCCCCTTTCCTGATGAGATGTGACACATCAATGACCAAGACTAAGAACTGAGGAGGGTTTTTTTCCCTTAAAAAAAAAAAAAAAGCCTGCTATTGTCCAAGCTCCTAACTTGTGCATGAAATGAAAGGGGTTAGAGAAGTTCTAGAAGCCATATCTCTAACGAAGGTATTTGTTACCAGAAGGAAGCCTCTTTGACAGCTGCAGGGTGCATATCAAATGCAAAGTGCTCTGGTTTCTCCCATCGTGGACAGAACGTAAATGTTGCCTTCATTGTCCACTCAGAGATGCCAACATCTAAACTGTCATTGCTACGAGTTTTAACATTTTTCCACACCACTTGCTTGAAAGATTATAGAAGAAAAGAATCAGAGGTCATAGTAAGTTCCTTCAGGGCAACTCGTAATATACGAGACAACTGAGCCAGCCCAGACGCCAGAGGAGCCTGGGATGGGTATTGCTCTGCACCATTCCTACATGGAGGTGTGGGGTTGAGTCTCCTTCTGGGGCTGCCTCACCAAACCAGAAAGCCAGCTTCACAGATTCCTCAGAAAATAGCCAGTAACCAATAAAAAATGTATTCAAAACTCCTAAAAGGGTCATCAAGCTTGCTAGGGTCACTCTTTCTTAGCCTCTATAGAGTTTCTAGTAACTTTTAAAGTTTACCTTGTCTACTATACTCACATATTTGCTGTCACGTGTTTGGCTCAGCCCAGAGAATTTCTTAGAGCCAAAACACAAATACTATTTTCACAGCATCCTCATACAACTTAAGTTAGGTTACACAGCTCAGTCCATCAAGGTAGTAAGATACTCATTAAATGAATGTTCCAAAAATGAAATCTTATGAGGGTAGCCAAATGAGTTCCTTGCCTCATACACCCCCAAGGATCTAGTGCATTCTTCAGTAGGCTGGAGAACTTTCTAAAAGTGTTCACAGAAGAAAAGGATAGGGTCATGCTCAAAAAAATTCATTTCCAACTCAGAAATGTGTTTCTACTTCCTGGCAGCAGTTGAATCAACATTATCCCCAGAAAACAAACCACATCATGAAAATTGCGTGAAAATGAAGCTCTTTGATGACATTTGCTACTATCCTACTTAGTATTCCTTCTCTATCTTTCCCCTATGAACACAGTTCCTCTTAGATGCCCTTTCTTGACCTCTACAGTTGTTACTGCTCAACATAACTACAGTCTCAACATTGTCAAACCATTTCACGGTGACACCATGTCTCAAGTAATGTTAGGCCACTGCCAACAAGTAGCAAGTAACCTGTGCTGACAACACATTACAGCCCTGCCATAAATGATCATCGTCTCACTGAAGCAAAATGGCAGTCAAATTAGGACAGAATATGTAACAACATGCAGAGTAAATTGGCATAGCAGCTTGCTAAACAAAAATGGGGCAGCAGTCACACATAAGATGCAGAGCAACAACTGTGCCACATTGTCCATGCTCATGTCAGCCAGGAGTTGGATCAGAGCCCACCTATGCCAATAAAGAATCCCTGAGGGAAATGAGTAGGAAACCTCTGCCCCTTTTGTGTTTTCAGCTTACCTCAATTCCTACACTCTCACTCTGATGAGGATACAGGGAAATGATGCCAGATCTTTGTAACCACAGACTAGTATACTGAAAATAAAACAGGATAGGCAGGCAGAAGGAAGGTCCAGATACACAATTATAGTAGGGAGGAAGGCCTGGTCCATTACTAAGGGCTATGTTTGAAAAACCATGGAGAGTAAAGCAGAGGACATTTAATTTTCTCACAAGGTGGGAAAAAGACTACCTGTCATAGGAGGGGCACAACATGAGATGTGCTAGCTTGACTGAACAAAATAAAAGCTCAAAGACAATGTTGTGGGTTGATCGTGAAAGTGATTCTCCTTCCATTAGCTCTCTACCAGACTGACAGCCAAGGTGGGTTAAAGATATTTAAGTACTCTATCCTACCCCTATTCATGACGAATCTGAAAACTATGATAAGGAAGGCATTGATAAACAGGAAGGTAGATACAGAGAACCAACTGGCAGGAAAATGGAAGCAGAGGGAGAAAGGGACCAAGTAAAAGCCAGGTCTCTATAAATCCCAGCCCTAAGATCACAGTAAGTGCAAAGGTGTGGTCAGCCACAGTGATCTGTTTTCTGAATGCAGAAGTCAGTCCCAGGAGCCTGATGCAGCCCTCACAGATAACTCTCATATTTCATTCTGAGACTGCCTCCTTTTACAGAACAGATGTAATAGCCTGGCAGGTACCTGGAGGCTTGGAAGCTTCTTGTGGCTATGGACTGTGGGAGGAAATCAACCTTCAGCCACTATAAACCTGCCCGTCATGACTAGGCCATGAAGGGAGGGGCACCATCATGGCTGGCTGTTATGACCCTCACTCTTCCCCCAGCAACCCACCACATTCACACACATCCCTTCAGAGGAAACTGAAGAAGAGGAAGCCCTCATTTATTAACACAACACACTGCAAATCTAATTAAAAGTCAAATACACAATACTTCCTTCAAAATCCAAATGTTCTTTACAGAAACATCAAGGAGGAAGGGAGCAGAGCAGAATGGCCCCGTGAAGGTAATCAGGATTCATCTTCAGGGACTCGTACCCGATTACTCGCAGCTCATTATCAGTGCTCTGTGTAGTAGAACACCTAGAGACCACATCATTAGTGTCCTACACATTCATTATGCCACAAATGGAAACACCATAACAAAGCAGCTCTGGTGTTCAGGGAAAGATAAGATTTCAGTCCCTAGTTCCCGTACACTTAAGTCTATTAAAGTTTTCAGCAAAAATGCTGTTAAACACAGGGGAAAGTTACAGGCTGGTTTCTAACACATAAAACCATAACCCATAATTAATAAAACTGGACATTGCTCTTTTTTGGTGTATACAACTAAAAACCTTAAAAAATGGCTTATTCTCATTTTAGTTCTGACAACACAAGGTCAATGGTACTTTTGATAAAAATAATGTGGTATGCAACAGAATAATATTCTAATTAGCTGTAAAAAAGTTCTGTCTCTTTCCATAAGCTGGCAGAAATGAAGAATAAAACCCCTCAAAGCAAATCTAATATGTACCAACAACAAAGAAAAAGAAGTTAAATTTTACAACGTGAGCTTTTGAAGGATATTACCATGAAACCACCTCTGGAAAGAAATCTTCCTCCCATATCAGCTGAAGTTATAAAATACATTTGAAAGAAAGCCTTGTTTGCCAAAGGAGTGTAGACTCATTTATTTGTGGGGCTTTGGTTTGGAATGCAAATGTCAAAAGGAGCACCTCAGGGAGAGAAGTAGAAAAGGGAATGATAATTTATTTCATCATTAATTTTTTTTTTTCAGTTAGTCTCTCCTACTGTTTGTTTTTTAAAGGCCGGCAAGGTGATTTCATGGTCCAGAACAACCACTGTATTCCATAATTAGATTTCTGAAGGTGGGTGGAAGGAACCAGTTCCCACTGAGCCCTACTCAGCTAATCTTTCTAAGGTGAGATGAGGATTGTTATGTTATGCTAAAAGGGAAAGGGTCAAGACCCTTTCGACTGAAACATCACTAACGAGTACTAGGATTTAAAACATATATATGCCGAAATAGTGCAGTAGGCAAAAAAATAATTATCCCACTATGTTGCTATCTTCCCATTTCCTTCAACAGATACAGAAAAACCATCTACTCTGGACTGTGAGAATACTGTTACATAAGATACAAAAAAGATAATGTATTTTTGGACCTTACAAACTAGTAAAAAGAAGCTTATGCAAGTCAAAATAAAAAGTAAGGGAAAATTTTATGGAAGCAGCAGCTTTTGAAGCATTTGCCAAAAAAGGAATGGTGACATTTGAACATGTACAAATGGATGATGTCTGGGATACAGGGAGCAGTGAGAACAAGTCACAGAGGCCGGAATGCACTGGATGCTTAGGAAGAACATTAAGTGATTAAATCTGATTGCATCTGCAGTTCTCAAGTTTGATCAGGTTACAAGGCACCTGGAATTCATGATGCTGTCTGCAAAACAAGAAGTTATTTGTAGAGCCTTATGAAATAATAAATATTAATTCCACTTAAGAAGGAAGAATAATATAATCTATGTTTGAAAGCATATGAGTGAAGACTCAAATGAAATAATTTAAATTATATTAATGTTTACATTAGTTATTTTATTGGAAAATGAATACGATTACTTGATTTTTATAGTAGAATATTTTGGCTCAGGTGACAGAGTGTCAGTGTTTGCCAAGATCATGGCTATTGCCAAACTTATGCCATGGGAGACTAGGTACCAAGACTGATACTTCCACTGAAAACAATTAAAACATTAAATAGAATGAATTTTAAAATACCATTCTAATCTACATCCATGAACTGGACAGAAAGTAAGCAATACTCAGGTCAAAAATAAAGCAAAGAGAAGAAAACAAAAACCTTTAGTTTTTGCATTCATATTAAGAATATTTGCCAAGTTGGGTTGAACTTACCTTTGGTTTCAAACCCTCAAAAATCTAGGGATCAAGAGTATATAGCACAGAGCCCACCCAAGGTAAGAAACCTAATAAAAGGCTTCCCAATGGAGCTAGACACTAAAGACCTACACATTCAATGCCAGGTGAAATAGAAATAAACTACCCTTCCCCTCAAATAAATTGCAATGAAAATTTCACATCTCAAATATTACTACTGAGAAAAAAACTCTTCTGATAATTCATGATAACAAGCTGGCCCTCATACAGTTTTAAAGCCTTAATTTACATGGAATGGTCTGAAAAACTTCAAGCTGAGATTATAAAAAGGTCTCACACTGGCAGTTTTGCTAGAGGCATGAAAGACTCAAATGTCTGGTAAAAGCCACCTTTATCCCAGGTGTCAAAGAATTTTCTAAAATTCCAGAAAAAAAACAAGCAATTCACAATCAAAAGTTCCAGGGAACATCCAATCAAAAATCACCAAACAAGTAAGGAAGCACAAAAGGACAACGAAAAGCTAGCAGCTACAACAAAAAGATACATAAATCAGTGCAAATGCTTCAGATACTGGAATTTCAGACACAGAAACTAAGTATATGTAATGTTTCAAGAAGAATAAGGAGGAGAAGAAGAATCTTAGAAAGACTCAGTAATTTTGAAAAAGAAAACAGAATTTCTTTTTTTGACTCTAGGATGAAGACAGGGTAGATACAAAGTAACATACTGTTCTGCCAGAAAGTAAGAAAGTGCTCAAAGAATAGGAGCACATCAGAAGCACACAGGAGCCAGTTTAGATGTGGCTACCACTGGCCAAATCTTGACCAATACGGGTACTAAAATTATTAAGTATAGTAATGAATTTAAGGCTGCTGGGAAACACAGAAATTCATATTGACTAAATAAAGAAAAAAAGAAAAGGGAACACCATACCACCTGACTTCAAAATCTATTTATTTATTTATTTATTTTTTGCAGTTTAAAGTCTCCCAATTTATTCCCCTTTCTGTCTTCCCCAGAGGTGACAAATGAGTTTCGCTTTTATCTTTTTTTTTTAATTTTAGTATATTGTGGGGGTACAAATGTTTAGGTTATGTATATTGCCTTTGCCCTACCCGAGTCAGAGCTTCAAGCATGTCCATCCCCCAGATGGTGCACACTGCACCCATTAGGTGTGTATATACCCATCCCCTCTTCCCCTGTCCCACCTGCCCAACACCTGATGAATGTTATTACTATATGTACACTTAAGTGTTGATCGGTTAATATCAATTTGATGGTGAGTACATGTGGTGCTTGTTTTTTCATTCTTGGGATATTTCACTTAGTAGAATGGGTTCCAACTCTATCCAGGAAATACAAGAGGTGCTATATTACCACTGTTTTTTGTGGCTGAGTAGAACTTCATGTTATACATATACGACATTTTATTAATCCACTCATGTATCGATGGGCACGTGGGTTGTTTCCACATCTTTGCAATTGTGAATTGTGCTGCTATAAACATTCTATAGCAATCAAAACAGTATGGTACTGGCAGAAAAACAGACACACTGACCAACAGAACAGGATAGAGAGCATAGAAATAAAGCCACACATTTATGGTCAACTGACTTTTGGCAAAGGTGCCAAGAGCACAGAATGGAGAAGGGACAGTCTCTTCAATAAATGTTGCCATCCATAAGCAGAAGAATGAAAATGGACTCATCTCAATCCATACACAAAAATCAATTTTAAATGAATTAAAGACTTAAATGTGAGACCAGACATTGTAAAACTACTAGAAAAAAAAAAACCATAGGAGAAATGCCCTAAAACATTGGTCTGGACAAAGATTTCTTCAATATGAACCCAAAAGCACAGGTAACAGAAGCAAAAATAAATAAATGGGATTGCATCAAACCAGAAAGCTTCTGTACAGCAAAGGAAACTATACAGCGAAGAGACAACCACAGATTGGGAGAAAATATTTGCAAACCATGTATCTGATAAGAAGCTAATATCCAAAATATATAAGTAACTCAAACAAGTCAGTACCAATAAAACATATAACCCAATCAAAAAAATGGGTAAAGGATCTAAATAGACAATTCTCCAAAGACATACACAATGACCAACAGATATATGAAAAAATGCTTATCAACACTGATCATCAGGGAAATTCAAATTAAAACCACAAGGAGATATTACCTCATACTTGTCAGCATGGCTATTATCAAAAAGATGAAAGATAGCAAGTGTTGACAAGGGTTAGGAGAAGAGGGAACACGTGCATTATTCGTGGGAATATAAATTAATACGGCTGTTATGGAAAACCACATAGAGGTTCCTCAGAAAATTAAAAATAGAACTACCATATGATCCAGTAGTCCCACTTCTGATTATATATCTAAAGAAACTGAATCTGTATGACAAAGAGATATCTACACTCCATGTTCACTGCAGCATTATTCACAATAGCTAAGATATGGAAGCAACTTAGGTGTCCATCATCAGATGAATGAAGAAAAAGTAGCACATAGACACAATGAAATATTATTCAGCCTTTAAAAAGCGGAAAATCCTGTTACTTGTAACAACATGGATGAACATGAAGGACATTATGCTAAGTGAAATAAGCCAGACACAGAAAGACAAATACTACATGATCTCGCTTACATATGGAATCTAGAAAAGTTGAACTCATAGAAGTAGAGAGCAGGATGATGGCTACTGGAGGCTGGGATGGATGGGGAAAGGAAAGATGTTGATCTAAGAGTGCAAAGTTTCAATTAGACAAAAGAAATAAGCATTAGTTGTCTATTGCTCAGAATGGGGACTATAATAAATAATAATGCATTGTATATTTCAAAGTTGCTAAAAGAATAGATTTTAAATGGGTTGACCACAAATAAATGATAAATACATGAGGTGATGGGTTTGGTAATTAGCCTGATTTAATCATCCCACATCATAAACATACACCAAAACATCACAACGTACTCCATAATAATATATAATTATTATGATAATACAATAATATAATTATTTATGAATTAAATAATTTTTCTAAAAGAAAGGAGAAAAGGAAGAAGTCTTGCTTACATTAGAATGCTTAGGACTAGTAAATGTGAAGAAAGTGCTGGAGTTAGAAAAATCATTTTACAACTATCTTTTGGGCAAGAATAATCAATGGATGCTAAACATTGGGGGAAATTTTGATGATAGACAAAGTACTTGTATGCTTTTAAAGTGTCTTCCCAGAGACTCCTTACTAGTTTGAAGGGGGAAAATTAGTAATTATAAATAGGAAAACTGAACAACACCTTGACTGGGTAATCAAAATTAATATCACTAATGAGGGGACAGATGGACATTATAGGCCTCCAGATATGATACCCTAAAAAAGAAATATGACTTAAGTCATATTCTAGCCAAGAATGCATAACTCCAACATTTGAAAAAATCTGAATAGAAAATTTTCAAAAACTAAAGAAAAATACCAATCCAAAGATGTAAGGAGATGACAAATCCCAAGCAGGACATGCAAAAAGAAATTTAAACCTAAATGCATGATTAAACTGCAGAAAACCAAAGACAAAGGAAAGACATAAGCAGCCAGAGAAGAAACAAATTCTATTCAAGGAAGCAGCAATTAAATGAAAGGTGATATTTGAATAGCAACAGTATAGAATCTTGAAGACATTATAATAATATCCTCAATATTCTAAGAGAAAATTGTCAGCCTGAACATTCATAGAGTAAAAAATATCTTTCCAGATGAAAATAAAATCTCTAAAGGATATCATTTACCTGGAATAAAAGTGATCCAATATGGAAGGTCTGAATTGAAAGAAAAAATAAAGAGTAAAAAATGGGAAAATACGTGTTTAAACCTAAACAAACTATAGCTATATAATATAATAATATAATCTGCTGGGGTTAAAAATAGAATTAAGATATAGCATAACAAATAAGGAGATGGAGGCTGGGCATGGTGGCTCATGTCTATAATCCTAACACTTATCACTCAAGGCCAGGAGTTTGGGACCAGCCTGGGCAACATAGCAAGACCCAATTGCTACAAATTAATTAATTAATTAACCAAGTGTTGTGTTATACACCTGTAGTCTTAGCTACTTGGGAGGCTGAGACGGGAAGATCAAGGAGGATTGCTAGAGCCCAGGATTTCAAGGTTACAGTGAGCTATGATTGTGCCACTTACTACACTCCAGACTGGGCAACAGAGTTAGACTCTGTCTCTTAAAAAAAATATATAGATAGATAGATAAATTAAATGAATCATAGCAGACATAGCATAATAAATTATTCAATTCATCAAGAATTCAGATGATCTAACAACTTAAAAAATATGTCCAATGTTATGTAGCCTTAAGAAATACACATATAGGGAAAAATCTGAGAGAACTACAATCCACGATCATGCTAGGAGACTTTACCATACCTCCCTCAGTACTTGAAATAAGCAGCAGAAAAAAAAATTATTAATAACATATGATTGCAACAAAATTAACATCCTTATTTTACCACATATATAAATAACACTAAATTCAATAATTGTAGGATATCTTTTTTCCCCCCAAACTCTCATAGACCATTCAGGAAAACTAACAATATATTTGGCCATAAAGTCAGTTTCAAAGAATTAGCATCATCTCACAGATCATGTTTCTGGTAACAGAAAGGAAAAAAGATACAGAAAATGGCCACATAACTGAAATGAAGAAATATACTTCTAAATCTATGTCAAAGAAGTAATCATAGATTAAAAAATAAAATAGTTTTAACAATATAAAATAGGTGACAAATCAAAATTTTTGAAATGAAGGTAAACTAGTACCTAGAGGAAAATTTATAGCCTTAAAATGTATATATTTAAAAATGATAAAAGGCTAAAAAATAATGAACTGAGCTTCCATGAACAATTAAACCTAAAGAAGTTGTAAAAAAGAAATGAGAAAAGTCATGACAAAAACTAAAAAATATACAACAAAGTGTATAAGCAAAGAAGAAAATAAACAAGGCTAAAAGTTCCTTGAAGAGGCTAATATAATAAAATTGAAAAAAATCTTAGCAAGAAAGATCAAGAAAAAATATAACATACACCACAAAAACATAAATAGCAACAGTAACCAAAAAAACAGCAGATGTTATAAATATAATAGACGGTACCTAAACTATTTAATAAATTTGAAAGCTTAAATGAAATGGAAACATTCCTAGAAATATAAAACAATAAAATTGATACAAGAAGGAATAAAATATCTGAATGAAATTCTAACAAGAAATGGAGAGAGAAATTAAAAATAAATCTTCCCACAAAGAAATTCCATCTCGGTCAGCCTGCTATTGATTTTATAAATAAAGTTGTATTAGAACACAGCCACACTCATTCATTTATGTATTGTCTATGGCTCTTGTCATACTACAATGAGAGTACTGAGTAGCTATAGCAGAAGACTATATGGTCCATGGAGCCTAAAATATATACAAACTGGTCCTGTACATAAAAACTTTGATAGAACAATAAATTCTATCAAACACCAAAGGCAGAAATAATTACACTCTGTAGTTCACATTTTTTTCTTTTTTTTTTTGAGACAGAGTCTCACTCTCTTGCCTGGGGCGAGTGCCATGGCGTCAGCCTAGCTCGCAGCAACCTCAAACTCCTGGGCTCAAGCAATTCTACTGTCTCAGCCTCCCGAGTACCTGGGACTACAGGCATGCACCACCATGCCCGGCTAATTTTTTCTATATATATTTTTAGCTGTCCAATTAATTTCTTTCTATTTTTTTTTGGTAGAGACGAGGTCTCACTCTTGCTCAGGCTGCTCTCGAACTCCTGAGCTCAGAACGATCCGCCCGCCTCGGCCTCCCAGAGTGCTAGGATTCAGGCGTGAGCCACCGCGCTTGGCCTGTAGTTCACATTTTTTGGTTAACATAATCTTGACACTAACCCTAACAAAGATGACTTGAGAAGAAAAATTACAAGACAATTGCACTCATGAACTTAGATGAAAAAAATCCTAAATAAAATGACAGCAAACTGAATCTAGCATTGTGTGAAAAATATATCATAATAAATCTGTTTAATCCAGGAATTGTAGATTGATTTAACATTAGAAAACCAATTATTGTAGTTTACTGTACTAACAGATAGGAGGAAAATCAGATCATCATTACATTAAGTTATTCATGATAAAAATTAAATCTTAACAAACTAGAAATAGAAGGGAACTTCCTAAATAAGGTTAACCTAAAAACAAAAAAGTCCCCAAAACTCTACACCGTATTTAACAGGAAATATTCAAAGTGTTTCTTTTAAGATCAAAGTAAGAGATCTGCTGTCATCATTCTATTTGTCATTTCACTGAATGTCACAGGTAAATGGGTAAGCCGAGATGAAGAAATATAAGTATAAAGATTGGAAAAGAAGAAACAAAATTCTCATTATATACATATGACATGACTGCATACACAGAAGTCCAGATGAAGCTGCAAAAAACTTACTAAGAACTAATAAGAGTTTGGCAAGGTTGCTAGATTCAAAATCAATATACAAAAATCAAATGGATTTCTATACAGTAACAATAAATTTTAGAACACAACTTTTATTGTGGGAAAATATACATTTACATAAAATTTATCATTTTAACCATTAAGTGTACAGTTTAATAGGATTAAGTATACCATAATGTTGTTCAACCATCACCACTGTCCATCTCCAGAAATTTTTTCATCTTCCCAAACTGAAACATCATACCCATCAAACAAGAACATTCCATCCCCTCTTACCACCAGCCTCTGACAAACACCAGTCTACTGTCTGTCTCTGTAACTTTAACTACTCTAGGCATTGCATATAAGTGGAATCACACGGTATTTGTCTTTTAGCGACTGACTTGTTTCATTTAGTATAATGTCTTCAAGGTTCAAATGTGTTGTACCACGGGTCAATATTTCCTTCCTATCTAAAGCTAAACAATATTCCCTTGTATGAATATACTACATTTTCTTTATCCATTCATCCATCAATTAATATTTGGGTTGTTTCCATCTTCGGCTATTGTGAATAGTGTTGCTAGGACCACTGATGAACAAATACCTGTTTGAGTCTCTGCTATCAGTTCTTTTGGGTATATGCCCAGAAATGGATTGCAGTAAACGTAATTTTTTAAAATATCATTTATGATAGCACCCAGAAAAATCAAGTACCTGGGAACAAATCTAACAGAAATGCACAAACATGCAATAAAGAAACACATGGAGAAAATCGTAAAAATTTAAGGAAGAACAAAAAGATTTACATAAATGAATGGAAATACTGTATTTAAGGATTAGGATATCCAATATCATAAAGACGTTAGTTCCTTCTAAATTGTTCAATAGTCAATGCAGTTCCAATGAAAATACCACTTTTTGAGACTTCAGGACTTGATTTCAAAATTTACGTCAAAGAGCAATAAGACAAGAGTTATCAGTATGTACCTGAAAAATACTAAGAGATACGTGTGTGGGGAGGGCTTGAATTACCAAAAACTATTTACAAGTTGTAGTAATTTAAACAGTATAGTGTTGGTATATGAAGTAACAAACTAATGGAAGACAAGGTTCAGAAATATGCCTATGCAAATCTGGAGGCATAATTTATGACAGAGATGGGCTGAATAGACTTTTAAAATACATTATGGTACTATATTTGCTTATCCATATGGAGAAAAATAAAATTGAACCCTTATCATACTTCACACCATACATAAAAATTAATTCTAGAAGGATTAATGAATTAAATGTGAAAGATAAAACTATAACACTTTTAGAAAACAACATAGAAGAATACTTTTATGACCTCAGAGGAGAGACAAATTCTTACTTAAATGACTCAAAAAATAAAAAGTATATAGGAAATTTGATAAATTCAACTATTTTCAAATTAAGAACTTCTATTTATGAAAAGACACCATAAATGGAATGAATAGATAAGCCACAATCTAGGAAATGTTTTGCAACACATATTATTCACAAAGGATTAGCGATCAAAATACATAAAGTACTCTTATAATTGAGTAAGAAAAAGTTCAACATTAAAATATTAATAGAAACATGGCTGAAAAATCCAAAGAAGCATGCTCAGAAGAGGAAACCAGAAAAGACAGAACAATTCAAATTAAAACCACAATGAGGCTGCTAAAATCACACATACACAAACACATGTGCATGCACATACATACACACAAGACATTACTTCATATTAATCCCACTGGAAAGAATTTAAGTCTGACAGTTAAGAGTATTGATAAGAAACAACTGCAACCTTCTACACTGCTAGTGAGAGTGGAAATTGGGACAATGAATTTTGAAATCAACTTGGCATTACTCAGTAATGTTTATTATGTGAATACCCTAAACCTCAGTAATCCTAATCCTAGGTAAATATCAAAAATATGTCCCAGGAGACACATATAAGAATAGTCATATTGCATTATTTGTAAAAACTCAAAACTGGAAACAACCTGTATGTCTACTGTCCATCAACAGAAGGGAAATCAAAACACTGTAGGGCAGTGAAAATAAATGCATTACAGTTTCATGCAACAACATGGTCAATTCTCAGGAACTAAGAAGCAGGAAAACCAAATTGAAGAATTGATTCCATTTACATAAAGTTCAAAACAAGCAAAAGAAGAATCCCTATTCAATTCAGGAAACAAAGATGAACTTTATACAAATGTTTTAAAGTATTCAAATAGCAAATTATTGTTTGCTGTCAAATGACTGGTGGGTTATAAAATTGCTATCAGTTTCCATTATGAGTCTTTAATCATAGGCTAAAGCATATTAAGTTATTAGCAGTAACTTATTAATACAGTCTTCAGAAGAGCTAGGATTTACCTGCCTGGATAAAGGTACTATCTCAAGACCTTTAAAAAACTGTGATTCTTCTAAGATGTCTTGTGCTTATTTTTAACAGTTTAGTGTTTCTAAACAGTTCAAAGACAAAGAGAAGGATCAAAGCACCATTCCTTTTCACTAAAAATTTATCATTTTTTACATGATCCAAGTGGTCATGATTATAGGTGCCATCTACCCAGATTCATATTAGAATAAAAAAGCCACAAGCATATCGACGGCATCAAGTGGTGCCAACATTCATCTGACATTGGTTCCTACTGTCCTTAGTCATTCACAGAACTGCTAAAAGTGCGTTCTTTTAGAGGAATGAGAAACTCAAAACCCTGATTAACTGAGCATTTTGACCACTTAACCCATTAGGGATAGGTTTCTGTGAGATGCAATAACACAGAAAAACATTCTCTTCATTACAAGAGAACATGGATTGGCTGTGGATTTCATTTAAGGGTGAGTCATTTTTAAAGGTAGTTTATATGTCCTGGAAGGCATTACCCAATTCCATAAAGGCAGCTCTAACTTAAGTCTAAAAACACTTTGATCTTAACAAAGACTTCTTAGTAATATGAAAGTATGCTTAAGTTATCAGGTTATGTGAAAAAAATGGATATAACATCTAGAGTAATATCTAAAGTATGATCTATCTAAATTAAAGAAATATATAAATATCATAATATGTGAAAATGTTAACAATGGTAAATGAAAGAACAGTAAGTAACTTTTCTTCTTTGTACCCTTCTGTGTTTTCCAACTTTTCTATAATTCTAAAATAGGGTTATTGGATAATGATAAATAATGCATACAAAAATAACTCACATAGTACCTGACACATAGTGGGAGCTGAATACATGGGAGGTAGTCGTACTATTACTGTCAAGGTAAAATGTAAGGGTAGGCCCAGCCTAATGACTCTAAAGTCAACAAAGCTCATCAATTTACAATAACCTTGATTACAAGCCACAGACATAAGTCATCCCTGTCAAGAGTAGACATGAGTAGAGAAAAGGTTTGTAGCATCATCCTTTTGATGATGATGTGTGAATCACAAGGGAGGCAATGTTGTTTTCCCAGTCATCTTAAGAATGGAATATGCCATGTGTCTACTTTGGGACAGGGTATCAGAGTTGGGAGAAACAGAATATTTCTCTTTGGGCTGACTCATCACTTTCTTTCAAAAGCACAGTCAAGGTTAGCCTGAGTAAAACCCTGTTATATGGTACATAGTGAAGAAGTCTGAGAGGGAGTCCCTGTAAGCCTAAATGCCTCAACAGTTACCGTGTACTATACTAATGAAGAAACTCAGAAATCCGAGACCCCCAAAATAGTATTTCCAAATCTCTTTCTTCAAGCTGAATCACCTATCAGTCGTGCCTGATCAACCTTCAGAGAAATACAGAACAGCATAAATCACAGAACTACTGATTAGAACCACTTCTGTATTTGGTATACATGTATATGCACTGACACATTCTCTCCCCTCTCTTTTTTTTAAAGGAAAACTGATTAAAGAAGCTTGGCTTGGGCATGGTGGCGCATGCCTGTAGTCCCAGCTACTCGAGAGGGAGGCTGAGGCAGAAGGATTGCTTGAGCCCAGGAGTTTGAGGTTGCTGTGAGCTAGGATGACACCACGGCACTCTAGCCCAGGCAACATAGTGAGACTCTGTCTCAAAAAAAAAAAAAAAAGAAGCCTGGCTTGAGGCTGTAATTTTGTAGAAGATGCCAGCATAGTTGTTTTCAAGTGAAAAAAAAAAAAAGTTGCACTTTTGTACTCAGAGACCTCTTGTTTTAATTTACGCAAAGCTTAAAACATTTTGTTAGGCCTGAGTGAGACCATCTGTGCAAGAAATAAAGGATGCCTAAGGGTAAAATAGGCAAGAATAGTAGTGCTGAATGTGTGGAAGGCAGTAGGCGGCCTGCGGGTTTTGCAACTACTGCTGTGACCTTTACTACTTCAGAGAAGAAACAAGGGTAATTTCCATATATTGGTTCCTCTAGAAAAAACATGGCATTTCTCCCCTCTTCCTCTCTTGTTCTCTTTCTTTTTCCTCATTCCTTAATAAAGGGTTGGCAAAGCAAACTCTGCATAAGAAAATACAGCCGGTTTTGAAAACTGTGCTTTTTTTGTTGTGGTTGTTACGGCTCTTCAGTATTTATTTTGATTTTAAATGAAGTGAACACTGAAATACACACATCATCTATCATTTATTTAAAACAAAATTTCAGAATTCCGAAAAACATTCAGTGGGACTTGATACATCATACATTTCAAATAAAAAAATTATAAACTTAAAACACCTCAAGTAACATATAAATTCATAAAAATAAGCATATGATGGTATAAATTATTAACAAATAAAATATATAAAAGGATATCTTATTAAAATAGTGTCTTTATAAAATAAAGAAGATCATTTGCAAAATGTAAAATCAAATATCGCATATAATTTATAGTTCAAGAAGGACAAACTTTAAAAAATGAGGTCAGCGGTATTGGTCAGTTGCACGCATATTTTCATACAAATTTTTCCAGCTGCTTACCAAGCTCTTTGTGGTTCTACACATGCCAGAAAGTGGTAAGGAGCAAGCTATAAGCTATAAGCTACCTCCAGACATTTTCTTTTGACTCCTTCATCTTCAAGTAGCTCCATCTCTTTGGAGAGTACTTTTTGAAATTTTTTGTACTCTTTTTTTTTTTCCCCCAGAGTGACAATCTTTTTATTATGGCAAGCTGTACTATTTTGTTTTGAAGAAAGCATTTCTGGTTTGTCTTTGTCTTTCCTAGTTTCATCATGTACAGACTGAGACTTATGCTTTCAGTGGAAGCTTTGCAATTGCACATCTCGTTGCTTACTGCAACCTTTATGGATGTAGTCCTATCTTGATGTTAAAAAAAAAAAAAATGAGCACAGACTTGTTTTGTTGCATAAATTAAAAACTGAGTCCTTGATTTTTGAATACACAGAGAGCTCAGATTCAGGGTTTTTTCCCAAATACTAAAATACCAGCATCACTCAGAACTAAATACGTATTCAGTATTTTTTTTAAGTTCAGAATATTACTTGTACAATTTGAGTCAAAGTTGTAAGTGTGGCCATCACCCAGACAGTGAGCATTGATACCTTTTGTAACAACCTGGATGGAACTGGAGACCATTTCCTAAATGAAGTATTATAACAATGGAAAAACAAACACCACATGTACTCACTATTAAAATGGAACTAAACGATCAACACTCGTGTATGTATGGTAGTAAAATTCAACAAAAATCAAGCAGGTGAGAGGGAGGAGGAGAGGATGGGGAAAACTGTGCTTTAAGATACTCTCTCTCACACACACACACACGTACACACACACACACAGTGGGACCCAGTTTGAGGGGAAAAGAGATTAAGAAAGATGAGGAGAGGAGAAACCAGGCTGAATGAGATTAACTCAGAAGGAGCAAGATACTGGAAAATAGAAAGGAAATACTGGAAAAGTAGAAAGAAGGAACAGAAGAAGTAACTGAGTGTTTAATGTATGTCAGGCACTTCACAAAGACTATTCATACTTAATTTTATTTAATTGTTTAACTATATTTAACATGAAAATGTATTCTGATTTGTACAACCCCCAAAAGTAGAATAAGCAACAATTTAAAGACAGAAGGGAAGAGAAGGCGAAGTATGGGTAGAAGGAAAGAATGGAAGTGGAGGAGAGAGGGAACCAAAGACGGACCGAGTGGCCTCTGCAGATAATAAATTGCCAGCCTCTGGCAATGTTCTGGTATAGACTGGATGACTACTTGTCTATACACCCAATACACTAATACCTTCCAACCACACCATCTCCTCTATGAAATATAGAAGTTTACAGGTTGTTGAGAAGGCACCGGTACCACCTCAGGTAGAAATTAGGGTGTCTGTGTCTAGTCTATAACCAAATGACACCTCTAGTACTAATAACTACACTTACATCATGTCTGGTAAGACCTCCCTCCCTAATATCAATCTTGGAAGAGAAAGAGGTCATCTGCACTTGCTGAGTGAAGCTGTTACTCTGGACCAATGTACCTAAAGAATAAGGGCTGTACCATGTCCGAAATGGACAGATTGCTTTGACCACAGGAAAACAGAACACCTCTGGCAGGCTTCCTTCAGCTTCAGCTAAATGCCCTAAGCATCCTGAATTACACTGGCCACATTTCCTTCACTCAACCCAAGCATCTCAACTCAGGCATCTGAAGGCGGGCAGGTACTGGTTTAATGCAGGTGTCTTAGAACAGCATTTCTCTGTAAATCAAAGCTTTCTCACAGAGAGCAATATTGCCTTTAAAATGATGTCTTTCTTCCTACAACTCTCAAATTAACATTACAAAGGCCTGACCTTATGTGCATTAAGTATTCCCCAAAGAAGCATGAGAATATTCTGTGAGTTTGTTCATATTGCATTTTTTTCTTTTGATTACCTTTGGGACTTATTAAGGAATCCATGCTTCTCCCCCCACCTCCCATTTTTCTTACAGGAGTCCCATAGGAGTTAGGGATGAAGGAATGGAGAAAGAACCCAAACCAAGGGTGTAATAGTCACATCAAAGCCAAAGAGACTTTTATTTACCAAAAGAAAGATTTAAAAAAAACTTCAAAAAAGAAGTAAGTACTTTTATCTAAGGGATATATTTTATATAACGTTTATATATAGCTACGATGTACAGGGCTAAAATTAAGATCTTTTATACTGACACCTCTTAGATGTGGCATAGAATTAGCTTTAAAACAAAGGCAAGTAAGTAGTGTTAATGCACTGAGTACCCTTAAAACAATCAAAATGATTTCATATTTTTCCCATTATATTTTCTTATTCTATTACTGTGGTCTGGATTCTTATATACAAATGAAATGAATAGAGCAAATGTGTACCAGGGGAGCCAGTGCTGAGAAAGATACCATTTGGGATGGAAGAATCTATGTTTCAATTTAGATTTCAAGACCACGAATCTGCTAATTAAGCTCCAGAGGAGGCCAGAAAGCTGGCTGGGATGCCTTCCCAATTGCTCAGACTGTATATGTACAAGATGCCATTGACATTATGGATTGTCAACTGCATAAGGGTGGGTTCATTTTTAGGTATTTCCAAACAGCAAGGACCTAATCTTGGAGTCAGACCACCTTATTACTGTTATTCAAAACCCAAACTGGACGCAGTCATGGAGTTTCTTTCATCTATGTATAAGCTTTGATTTCTGACTTACAGTCATGAGTGAAAAGGTAATTTAAATTGGAAACCATTTTACTGTAACTTTTTTTTTTACTATAAACACTTTATAGGCTTATGCTAAAAGAAAAATACTATAATCACCCATGATCTCATGAATTAAAGGTAGCTGCTGTGCATGTTTCAATGTATGTCTTTTCAGTGTTTTCTATGTGTATAGGTATTCACCTTCTCAAATTAAGTTACTATATTGTGCATTCTATATTAAACTACAGGGTCAATACCAAAAATGGCATCCAAACCTCAAGTAGATAAACTGAGTATAGAACTAAAAATGGGGCATGAAGAGCCAAAACTAACAGCCAGAAGAATAGTTTCTGGAAAGATGTAACTAATACAGGGGTGGGGGTGTGAGAGTACAGCATGAGTCCCTAGGCCTTGTTCTGTATTTAATTCATTCCTCCTGCCCTCAAGATTGTAAGTGTACTGCCATCATTTACCCAGCTCCTTCCACATGCCAGGCACTTACAAAATGCCACGAAAACCACATAAGTATTATTAAACACTATTTTACAATCAAGAAAACTCAGACTCAAAGAGTTGAAAAACTTTCCCAAAGAGTTTAAGGGTGGTTCAGGGAATATTCACAACCAGATGTGTCTAACATCAAAGTCAATGCTACTAGTTAACAGGTTACATCAATTGTAGCCAGAGCTCTGAAAGACGCACCATAGTGAACCCAGCTGTGTTGCATTAAATCTCCTTCTCTGGCCTAGCACCTGTACTCCTTGGCTGCTGTGGCTGGGAAATTCTGGCTGCTAGGCACATTGTTTAGTAGTAATGTCACTCTAGCCAGCTCAGGCAGCCTCGGTGAACTACACCAATCCCCAGTCATCTCTCCTTAATCTGCACTCACATTTCTGATTGTAATATTCAGTGACTCAATCTCATCTGGCCCAACAATCCCTTTCCCACTGTTATTTAAACCATAACGCCACTTAACATTCATGTGTTTATGTTTATGTACTTCCACAACTATATGTAAATATAGGCAGCAGGGGTGGCTCGGAAATTACTCAGTACCTCCCCCATTCTTGTGTACATTTCCTTTTAGACAGTAGGTGGTCACTAAATTCAATTAATTTTTCAAGAATTCTAAGTGGTTTGGTTTATAGAATGGACCTTTCCACCTTTCCCTAAAAATTAGGTCACAGGGCTGGCTCTGCATGAAATTATATGGTACAAAAGGAAAAAGAGATAGAAGGGGTTAAAAAATTAATTAATCTTGGTTTTCTAAACTACAGAAGAGACCTGAAAAATCATCTTTTCAAAAGACAAAAGATGAACCAGAGTAAGTACTAGGGCCTGGGAAAGGAAGCAGTCAGGGCGACCCAGTGGGTGAATTCACTTCACCATTCACCAGGATGTGGCCTGGCCTAAGATACGGGGGATAGAGAAGATACTGGGCAGACAGAGAGCTTATAAAACATTTTTGCTAGACTGAGAAAGAGGGGCTCTGGATGTTTAGAGATAAATCAGGAGCCTAGGAGAAGGAAATGTGAGGGGAGTCTGATGATTAAGGAGATTCCTGAAATTTAGATAAAGGACACCAAATAGTATCAGGTCAATGAAAGATTAGGACTCTCTATCATATGAGCAACTGCCTGCTTCGTGCCACATTACTTCACCATCACCAAGAGCTCTACTACTGAAAGCACACAAATAATTAGGAGTTTCTACTAATTCATAAACTGACAGCTATGGCATGATACTGTCTGATCAGGCCTACAACCACAAATGAACAAGTGCAGGCATGTATGCACACAAACACACACACAGAAAGCCACATTTCTCTGATGACGAATGTGTGCACACTTAGTTTCTCTGAAGCTTAGAAAGTAGTACACATAAGGCAGGAGGACTGTAAGAGAAGAGTTAGGGAGAGGAGGAAAATGACCACTGGTGTTTACTAATGACACACAATAAATATGAGCCTTCTCATAGTTAAAAATTAAAAAAAAAAAAAAAAGACTAACAATAAACCCAGAAGGGAGGCACTATTTACAGATGAGAAGACATAAAATGTAAAGCAAGATACAGAGCTGGTCAAAGAAGCCTGCTGAAAGAGCCTGGCTCCTTGGATGGGAAAGGAAGGCTAGTGAGATCTAGACAACCCCTTGTAGTTAGACAGAGGAGTTGCTAAACTAAAAGAGGAAAGTAAATAAGAAGGGAGGGGGCAGGTAGCACAAGACCTTGGAAAGGTGGCCGCATTACAAATGCACAGGGCACAACAGAGAATGACAGCATTATTGCTGGTCCTGTCAAAAGGCCTTGCCGGCAAAGCCAAGATGGACAACACTCAAATCCCCTCTGCTCACTAGGCCTGCTGGAGACATAATGAAACACAATCCTGTCAGGGGTGGCCCCTGGGTAACATTTTCACTTCTACATTCCATTTTCAGTTTAGGTCGAGATTTTTAAGAAGACAGCAAGCAGCACTTGAGTCCCAGGTGACAAGATCTGCTCAGATTTAGTCTTTGAATGTTGCAAATTAAATTCCCTCATCAGGCCTCTAATCACTCTTACCAGATGGGGCTTGTGCTCAATTTTGGATCCACAGGAAATTTAATGGTTATTGTTTCTGTTTAAATAGGAGATTATTGCATTTTAATAAGTTCTCTTTGGGACTTGCAGCAACAATAGAGCACTATGAATTACTGTAGATAGCTGTTACTGCATGCTGGGGAAAAATCAAGTTACTAAGTGTGACAAGTTGCTTTTTCTTCCCTTCCAGCAATCGCTCCGAGTGTATTTACCACCAAATTAAGTATGTGCCGAGGGGATAATATTTTTATCCTGCCGAGGGGGAGAAGGAGCTTGTCTGTG
This sequence comes from Indri indri, assembly GCA_004363605.1. Lineage (NCBI taxonomy): Eukaryota > Metazoa > Chordata > Mammalia > Primates > Indriidae > Indri > Indri indri. The sequence goes on from RJWJ010000250.1 coordinate 210,318, forward strand.
GATTTTCATTAAAATGACACATCTGTTCAGCAATTTCACAAAGTAATTCTGCTGAAAGTTTTATCAGCTAATTTTAATTATTCACTCCAGTGGGTTGAATACAGGATTCATCATGTTGAATTAATACATTTGACGGGAATTTCACAAAGAGGGGGAGAAAAAGCAATCAACAAATTGAATTGTCATGCAATATGGATTAAATTGAGATTCTTTAATTAGGATAAGCCTGAGATTTGGTATTTTGAAGGTATTAGAAAGCTTAGCAATACAGTGGTAAAGATTAAGAAAATGCAATTAAATATTACACTTTGGACACAGCCAGGATATCGTGTGAGTAGAAGAGTCCTCTTTTTAGCAGAACGGTTAATAGTGTCAGTTTCTAGAATTGCTCAGTGGTGGAACTGCAGCCATGCCAATGAGGGACAGCTGCTGTTTGTTTATCAGAGATGAATTAAAGGTAATTCTGTTTTAAAAGACTGGAAGCTGACTCCCTTTAATTGACAATGAGATAATTGTGGATGTGATAATGAACAAATAACTAGAAGATGTAAGGTTTCAAGTTCTAGCTCTGAAACCACTAGTTGTATGACTTTGGAAAATGCAAAAATGTTTCTTGAGCACCTATTTCACAGACACACTACATTAGCCATGGAGGGAATAAGAGTGAACAAAATAGTCCCTGCCAAGGGAGGTCTATAATCTAGTGCAAGATCCCTCTTGGGGGTGCTCACTGTTCTCATCTAAATAACAAAGGAGTTGGACTTGATGAATGCTCTAAGTCTGTTCCATATTTGACATTCTACAATAACTAGAAATAATTGTGCTGAGTTTACTTTATAAAAGAAGTATGTCTTAAGACTGGAGATTAAACAGAGCAGTGCTAGAGGACACAAAGTAACAGTTATTACTCTACAAGCTTGAGTGATGAGCCTGCATGCACAGAACCCATAAAATGCTGTCTTCTGAAGTAGGATGGCAGAGGGAGAAGGGGCACGTGTTTACTGGACAAAGAAAATAACAGAATTGTAGAGTGCATGAAAAAGCACATTGTTGTACATCAGGTGAGCCCCTAACACTTAACGAAGTTTGTTTAGATTCCTAAAACCAAACAGAAGCTAAAAGTGGAAGGAGAGAGAAACAATTTTCACTGAAGATACAACATACTTGCTGACAGAGAGAATATAGCTACTACTTTGTGGGAAATGGTCTGAGATTCATTTCTGCTTTAGTTCCTAAATCTGTAATACACATGTATGTATCAGGATCATAAGCATCGTTAAGAGGAAGAAAAAGTACTTTTTACAGTGTTAACCTACCTTTCTAAAATGGCTGAAAATTGCTTCTTCATTTCCAACAAAATGTTCATTCACTCCATTTCCACATGGTATAGTAGGGCACATACACTCACCAATGAAACTGCATATGCTGTCACACAGGAAAAATGACAAATACTGTACTATTTCATTAGAGATCAAAACAAATGGAATTTTATTTTTGAACACCAAAAGGAAAACAGCACAAGTATAAATTAAATTTCTAGCTAATATGCCCATGTATTAAACTTTTCCAGGAATTTTTCTAATCATCTATGTTCATTCATTTATTCAACTAATATTTATTGAGGTTTACTATACACCATACACTACTCTCGATGCTCAGGAGAAAGTAGAGGATATGGCACAGACCTCACCTTCACAGACCTTACATTCTAGTCTGGGTTGGTGGCAAAGAATACAAAATATTATGTCAAATAGTGATAACTGCTAAGAAAATAAAGAGCAGGGCAAGGAACAGAGAATAACAATAAAATGTGGTTTTACAGAGGGTGGTCAGAGAGGGCCCCTCTGAACATATGACATTTGAGTAGAAGCCTGCATGAAGTATTACTCATCTAATTCTTGACATATTTTTCCATTTTATGTATTGTTTCTTCTGCTGTATTCTAGCTTGGCTCACTGGGCAACATTATGGTACTTCTATTATTATACTGCTATTATTATCTCAGAAAAGTAATGATCTCTCTGAGCCTCAGCTTCTTCATCTGAGAAGTGGGTTGTTAAACGGATTAGATAATGAACAGAAATTACCCAGAATAGTGACTGAAGAAGATACGTCAATTACCTATTCTTTTTCTTTGCTCTTCTTGCAGATAATCCTTTATTTTAGATATAATATAGAGGGGCAAGAAGCATTCTTAGATATTATACATCTTCAAAGTATACATGTAAAAAAATAAAGGGCTTCAGAGATGAAGCAAAGGACCCATTAATAGTCGTCCCATCAAACAATTTCTATGAAGAGCTCTTTCTGTTATAGTAGTGTTTTTCAAATTTTGATTTTTAGTTGTGTGAAACCTTTTTCCAAATGAAAGCTTATCAAGTAGCCTAACATAAGAACCAAAGAGAAGTTAAGCAATCCCAGAACCTTGATAAACAGAGACAAAGAATGAACGAATGGCCTTAGTGCTGATGAAAGGCAGAGAGACACAGTGGAGGAAAAGTCATGGTAAATTCCTTGAAGGAAAATGAAAAATAACTAAAATGTCTAAGCAGATTCAAAAAGAACTACTAGAGCTCTTTCCTCTATCACATGAAATTAAAACAAGCAAACAAAAATATACAAAAAATAACATAGGGAACTGGGCACATTGGCTCACACCTGTAACCCCAGCACATTGGGAGGCTAAGGTGGGAGGACTGCTTAAGGCCAGGAGTTTGAGACCAGCCTACGCAACATAGTGAGACCTCCATCTCCACAAAAAATTCTAAAAATGTAGCTGGGTGTGGCGGCACACACCTGTAGTCCTAGCTACTCAGAAGGCTGAGGCAGGAGGATAGCTTGAGCCCAGGAGTTCAGGCTGCAGTCAGCTATGATCGTGCCACTGCATTCCGGCTTGGGTGATACAGCCAGACACTGTCTCTTAATCAATTAATTAATTAATAACTTAGGAACATTACTAATCCATCCCCCACCCCTTTTTAGTGGTCACTATGTGTTCAGTGTCTTGTCTGTCTTATTTTCTTTCCCTTAATTTTGGCTCCTGTCTTTCCACGTATTTTTCTTTTACTCCTTACTAGGTCGGGTCCCAGCTGTTTTTCTTTTTACTTTTCTTTATAGCACCCATGTCAGCTCAACCACCATTCCTCCTTACTTCTGCTTGTTTTAACTCAGGAATATCACTATTGCAATAGTAGTCACGTTAAATTCTATTAAAATGTCAAAAAAGAAGTCTGTAATTTACTCATAGCAGCAAGCAACTCCAATCACCAAAGAATGTATGTACTCAGCGAACTGGGTTCCAACCAAACTCCTAAGAATAAAGACTTGAGACAGCTTCCCTCAAAATGATCAGCACAATGTCCATCAAGCATCTACTGTGTGTTAGGTGCCATGTCAAGCATCTATTATTCATTTATTCAACAAATATTTACTGGATCTTGCTATAAGTCTGTTATCCTGCTAGGAGATACAAACACATAGAGGTAAAAGAAAGGCATCCTATTTTCATATCTAGTAGGAAAAGCAGAGCAACCACCTAAAATATAGATAGTATATATTTTCATTATTCAGTAAAAATAAAAGGTAGTAGAGAAGATGACAGTGACACAGACTATGAGCCTCTCCTGCTTCTGACACAACTAACGTGCATCCAATAAGTTTAAATCAGCTTTATAAGTCAACATATTCACCCAATGCTAAAGCTGGTTTGCTCCAAATCATTAGCATACTAAACCTTTATAATAGGTGGATTCTGAGGAAAGCCCGTCAATCAGTCAAGGTAGTTAGTTAATCTTTTATATGAATATTTTTACAACCAGGAGGAGAGAAAACCACGTTTTCACCTCCCCACCACTGACTGCTCCATGGGTATAAGCCCATAACTCTAAGGATGTTAGCTGCCCTGGCGCAGGATGGTGAGCAGATTCATAGCCTCTGCCCCTATTTCTTCCAAATTCCTCAGTGAGGATCAACTTTCTAGGAGTGAAGACCCCAGGACAAGTAGTACAGCCGCTAAGAGATTTCCATTAAGGGGGCTCATGGTTTAGAGCTCCTTTAGCACAATGGTGTTCAAAGGACCACCATCCACATAGCCCAGCAGTAAGTATAAATCTAAGTGAGCCTGAATTGTTGAATGGGAGCACCAGGTTACAAGCTCAGTCTAAAGAGAAGGGAGGACTTTGTGCTCAGAGAGGGAAAGAAACCAACATAAGCTCAGTCTCCTCATCTGTAAACTGTGCATATATAATATCACAGGACCCTTAAGAACAGCAACTGAGAAAATATACATAAAAGAAACTGGTACAGCACCTAGTACATATGTAAGCATGCATTAAGTGTTTACAATTATTTGGTAGAGGAACGAAGGAATGTAAAAGAAAACAGAGATCTCACGGTAGAGGAGAAAACACTGAAAGAAGAGAAGAGACAATTAAGTTCTGAAAGATGTCAATGATGTAATGAGATGTGAGTAATGTCCAAGAAATACCAGTTCTATTGTTTGCATATAGGAATGCAAATCAGTAGCACTCCTATACACCAAGAACAGTCAAACTAAGAACTAAATCAAAGACTCAATACCCTTCAAAACAGCAACAAAGAAAATAAAATACCTAAGAATATATTTAGCTAAGGAGGTGAAAGACCTCTATAGGGAGAACTACGAAACACTAAAGAAGGAAACAGCAGAGGATGTAAACAGGTGGAAAACCATACCATGCTCATGGGTCATAGAATCAACACTGTTAAAATGTCTATATTACCCAAAGTGATCTAGAGTTTCAATGCAATCCCAATTAAAATACCAACGTCATTTTTCGCAGTTCTAGAAAAAATAATTCTATGCTTCATATGGAACCAGAGAAGAACCTGTACAGTGAAAGCAATCTTAAGCAAAAAGAACAAATTGGGAGGCATCAATTTGCCAGATTTCAAGCTATACTATAAGCCTATAGTAACTCAAACAGCATGGCACTAGCAAAAGAACAGAGAAATAGACCAATGGAACAAAACTGAGAACCCAGATATAAAACCATCCTCATATAGCCATCTCATCTTTGACAAGGCCGACAGAAACATACACTGGGGAAAAGAATCCTTATTCAATAAACGGTACTGAGAAAATTAGACAGCCACATGTAGAACCCTGCAATAGCATCTACACCTCTCACTTCTCACAAAAATCAACTCATGGTGGATAACAGACTTAAACATGAGGCATGAGAATTATAGCTATAAGAATTCTAGAAGAAAATGTTGGAAAAACTCTTACAGACATTGGCCTAGGCAAAGAATTTATGAAGAACACCCCAAAGGCAATTACAGCAACAACAAAAATAAATAATGGGACCCGATCAAATTAAAAAGCTTCTGCACAGCCAAAGAAACTATCATGAGAACAGACAGCCTACAGAATGGGAGAAAATATTTGCATGCTACACATCCAATAAAGGGCTGATAACCAGAATCTATATAGAACTCAGGAAAATCAGCAACAAAAAATCAAACAACTCTATTAAAAAGTGGGCAAAGGACATGAACAGAAACTTTTCAAAGAAGACAGACTAATGGCCAACAAACATGAAAAAATGCTCAACATCTCTAATCATCAGGGAAATACAAATCAAAACCACAATGAGATATCACTTAACTACAGTGAGAATGGCTTTTATCAAAAAGTCCCAAAACAATAAATGTTGGTGTGGATGGGGAGAGACAGGAACACTGCTGGTGGGACTGCAAACTAGTACAACCTCTGTGAAAATTAATATGGAGATACCTCAAAGAGCTAAAAATAGAATTACCATTTGATCCAGCAATACCATTACTGGGCATCTACCCAGAGGAAAAAAAGACATTCTATAAAAAAGACATCTGCGCCCGAATGTTTATAGCAGCATAGTTCACAATTGCAAAGACATGCAAACAATCCATGTGCCCATCAAAACATGAGTGGATTAATAAAATGTGGTATATGTATACCATGGAGTACTACTCAGCCACAAAAAACTATGGTGAACTAGCACCTCTTGTATTATCCTGGATAAAGCTGGAGCCCATTCTACTAAGTGAAGTATCACAAGAATGGAAAAACAAGCACTACATGTAACTCACCAGCAAATTGGTATTAATTGATCAACACTTATATGCACATATAGTAGTGATATTCATCGGGTGTTGGGCAGGTGGGAGGGGGACGGGATGCACACCGTCTGGGGGATGGACATGTCCTATATCTTAATCTGCATGGTGATTATAAGAGTGTTTTCTTACTGAAGATGAGTGGACTTTGCAGTATGTATGTTTTTAAATCACAACAAAAGCAAAACCTAAGGGAGCAAAACTTTCAGAATGGCTAAGTGAGGAGCTTAGCAAATCCTCACCACAAAAATAAACAATAAAATAGAACAAAATTGTCAAAAACAATCTCATAAGGACTCTGAAAACTGACCAAAGGCATTCAACAAATTGAGAAGTGTTTATTCAAGTAAAGTTATTGAACCTCAAAAAGTACCGTGGAAGTCTAAAGCATTTTAGTTTGGTGCTACTCCCACTCCCCACCCACACCCTGACAGTACTTCTGCACCATGAAGCTGAGGTGCTGGGGGGTACTATGGGAATGAAGACTCTTTTGCTGAAAATGATTGATTTTATTTGGAGCACAACATGGAAAATTCTAAGATCAAGGGCACTGTCAAAAACAATAGTGAGCTCAATGGCAAACAATCAGGCAAGGTCAATAGTGCAGCTACCCTGAAATCTCATTATTGACTGAAGCAAGTAATAAACCAGCAGGCCACCAGAAAATTAATAGGCATATCCAGGAACTAAAAGGGACCTTTGATAAGATCCTACTTATGTCTGATGGGCTATAAGGCTATACATGTGCACAAAGCTACACATTTGATCAGAGAGCCTACAGAGAGCCCTGGTAGCTACTTATTTCACCTAAGCATGAGGCCTTACAAACACAGAAAGGAAAATTTGAGCCAGACTTATAAATTGGCTGAAAGTTGATTCACTCTCTAAATCATACATGAAGCCATCAGAAAAAAGTGAAAAACTTAGTGACAAAGTGTTCAGATACAACCTGTGACCAATCTTTGGTTGAGCACTAAGCTATTTTGACTCAGGGGTGATCTCTAGGAAGCTAGATTTATATAAAGTGGGGGAGAGGGAGAAAGAACTCACTGAAGCAGCACACATTATGGAGGAAATATGCTCCACAGAATCAGTTCAGGTAAGATACTAGAGAAACAAACCAAAAACGAGCACACACACACACACACACACACATACAAAACAGGATTCACCATCACCTCTAGGTATGTGTGAAAGGAAGAAGATGAAGGAAAATCAGATTATAGAATTGCTATAATGTATTACCTAAAATATCCAGTTTTCAGCAAAATATTATGAGGCATGTAAAAAATTAAAAATTCACCCATGCACAAGAGTAAAAAAAGCAGTCAATACAAACTATCTCTGAGGGACTCAGATGATGGACTCAACAAAGACTTCAAAGCAGCTATTATAAGTATGTTCAAAGACCTACCCTCCAAAAAAGTTTGAAGAAGTAATGGGAAGTATAATGCCATGATTCATCAAATAGAGAGTATTAGTCAAAGGAGAGAAATGATGAAAAGAAAAGAAAGAAAAAAGGACCAAATGGAAGTTATGGAATTCAAAAGTACAACAAATTATATGAAAAATTCATTAGAAGCCCTCAACAGCAGATTTGAAAGAATCAGTGGATTTGAAGACAGATAAATACAGATTACAAATCTGAATAGGAGGAAAAAAGAATGAAGAAAAATAAACAGAGTATCAGGGACCTGTAGGACACCATCAAGCATACATAATGGAATTCTAAGAAAGAGAGGAGTGAAAGGAGCAGAAAAAAATATTTTTGAAGAAATAATGGTTAAAAACTTTCCAAATTTGATGAAAAACATTAATCCACATTTTCAAGATCCTCAAAGAATTCTAAGTAGGATAAACACAGAGAGCTCCAAACATTGACACTCAATATGAAACTGCTGAAAGGCAAAGCAAATGAGAAGACCTTCAAAGTATCGAGGGTAAAAATGGCTCATCAGACATAAGGGAACAAAAATAAGATTAACAGCTGACTTCTAATCTGAAATAATGGAAGGAAAAAAACAGTGGAAAAACATATTCAAGTGCTGAAAGAAAATAACAGCTTTCCAGCAAAATTTCTGTATCTAGCAAAAATACTCTCTAAAATGATGGCAAAATAAAGAAATTCCCCTATAAACAAAGACTAAAAGAATTCATTGTTATCATATCTGCCTCAGAAAAAATAAAGGAAGTTCATAAGGATGGAAGAAAATGACAACAGAGAGTATCTCCAATCCACATTAAAAAGAGCATTGGTAAAAGTTATTATGTAGGTAAATATAAGAAACTATATAATTTTTGTCTTTTCTCAATTAACTTAAAAGACAACTGCATAAAACATTTGTTATGATACTATGTTGTAGAGCAGTTGTCCCCAACCTTTTTGGCACCAGGGATTGTCTTCATGGTGGAGGGATGGTTTCAGGATGATTCAAGTTCATTATATTTATTGTGCACTTTATTTCTCTTATTATTACATTGTAATATATAATGAAATAATTATACAACTCACCATAATGCAGAAACAGTGGGAGGCCTGAGCTTGTTTTCCAGCAATCAGACAGTCCTGTCTAGGGGTGATGGGAGACAGTGACTGATCTTACAGGAGGCAGAGCTCAGACAGTGATGTGAGCAATGGGGAGCAGCTGTAAATATAGATGAAGCTTTACTGGCTCACCTGCTGCTCCTCTCCTGCTTTGTGGCATGGTTCCTAATAGGCCACAGACCAGTACCGCTCCACAACCTGGGGGCTGGGGAGCACAGTTGTAGGCCATATAACATATGAAGATGTAATATATATATATATATATATATACACACAAATTATTGCACAAAGGAGGAGGGAGAGAATGTAGCTCTGTGAACCAAAGAAATGATAGCAGGCCATACCTCAAACCAACAGGAAGAAATAAAGATTAATGGAAATCATAAGCATATAGGTTATTATATTTCAAATAAATCATAAATATATTTTTGTCATTTCTTATTTTAACTTCTTAAAAAGACACAGGTTGTATAACAACTATAATACTGCACTGTATATACAAGATATATAGATGAAATATATATGATAATAATAGCATAAAGGAGGGTGACATGTAGTTAAACTGAAGCAAAGTTTGCGCATACTATTGGAATTAAGTTACTATTAAAATAAAATAGATTATGATATGTATGATGCATATTGTAAGCCATACAGCAACCACTCAGAAAGTAAAAATATAGCAAAAACAAAGGAAATACAATAATACACTAAAAATGTATTTAATACAAAAGAGGCAGTGAAGACATAAAGTGTAACCATAATGTTTGTACCCTCACAATACCCTGAGATGAGATAAAAAAAAAAAAAGGTAGTGAAGAAAAATCACTGGAACAAAACACAAGACAAATAAAAATAAAAATGGAGATAAATTTAATCATATCAATGATTATGTTTAATACAAATGGATTGAAAACTCCAAAAGAAAGATTGTTAAAATGGAAAAAAAAGAAAAGACCCAACTGTGTGCGAAAAGACCCAACTGTGTGCTATCTATAAGAGACAGACTTTAGATTCAAATACAAAAATAAGTTGGAAGAAAAAATAATTGAAAAACAAATACTATGTACACAGGACACATAAAAGAGATGAAGTAGGTATACTATCAGACAAAATAGACTTTAAATCATAACCGTTACTAGAGACAAAGAGGGACATTTCATAAGAATAAAAGTGTCAATCTATCAAGCAGATACAACCATTATATACCTAACAAAAGAGCCCCAAAATACATGGAGCAAAAACTAATGAAAAGAAAGGGAGAAATAAAATAATGTAACAATCATAGTTGACGATTTCAATACACCACTCTAAATAATGAATAGGACATTCAGATAGAAAATTAACAATGATACAGTAGACCTGAACAACACTGTCAAATTGATCTAACACATATAAAACACTCTATCCAAAAACAGTGGTGTACACATTCTTTTCATGTACATACGGTTTACATTATCCAGGATAGATCATATGCTAGGCCATAAAATAACTATCAGTAAATTTAAAAGGACTGATATCACTTAAAGTATATTTTCAGTATTGGCAATTAAATTAGAAACTAACAACAAAAGGAAATTTGGGAAATCTACAAATATTTTGAAATGAATCAACAGACTTTTAAATATCCAATGACTCAAAGAATGCATCACATGAGAAATTTTAAAATATTTTAAACTGAATGAAAATAAAAACACAATATATCTAAATTCATGGACTTCAGGTAAAGCAGTGTTACAAACATGTACATTAAAAGGGAAGAAAGAATAAACCAATAACAGATAAGTCCACCTTAAGAAACTAGAGAATGGGAAGGAGAGGGACTGCTAATGAAACCTTTTTAGAAGTCATGCAAATCTTCTAATATTGGATTGTGGTGATGGTTACACAACTCTGTAAAATTATAACTCACTGAATTATACACTTAACACGAGTAGATCTTATGGTATATATATTATACTTCAATAAAGGTGGGTTTTTTTAAGTGAAACTTAAAACTGACTAGAAAGAAAGAGGCCAAAACCTATGTGTTATTATGTTAGAATGGCAGGAGTATAAGTATTATTTCTATTTCTTACATATTTTACAATAAAAATTCTTATTTAAAATAAAAAAAAATCAATGTTTCTACTTTTTACACACATTGAAGACTGTATTAAATGTATTAAAGGGGTCTTCAGATAGCCATCCATAGTTTAACTTCCTGCCTGAAGGTAAGAATATAACTAATTCATGAAAAATGGGATTTTATACAGGCTGTTTTTAGATATCTTAATGGTGATAAAAATCCCAGGAAACCACATTCACCCCAACCCCTTTTAGCTGTACTCACTTAAAAGGCTCCTTAGAGCATCTATTCATTTCAGAAATTTCTTCCTGGTGTCTAATGTCAATCACCTTTGGCACAATTTAAATTCATTTCAACACAATGGATCTTCTGAGATTTGTGTTCATATCCTAGTTCTTCCACTTACAGCACTGTGCAACATTGTTCTTCTATGTCTTCATCATATAATGGAAAAAATAATGATAGTGTTGCAAAAACCAAATGATATAATGCACGTAACCTGCTTGGAATAGTACCCAGCATGTAGTAAGCATTTACTAAGAATTATTAAGAAGAAATGAAGAAAACAAAAGCTCTTTGAAGGAAAGCAGTGATGGCAGGGTGACTGAACCAAGTTATCCAAGTCTGTGTTACTTCATAAAAGAAGCTGGGTTATCTGAAGTGGCCTAAATACAGCAGAAAGCATGTTAAGAAAATAATCTATAACATGTAATTCTTAAAAAGGTGTGGAGAAGGATTCGGTTCCCTGTTGAACAATAGCTTATAATCATACGAGCAACAGAATAGCTTTTAATAGATGACATAAATGTTCAGCCATGTCACGGATGAATACACATTTACATGTTCAATTGAATAAACGGGTTGCTTTGCTTTGATTAGTCCTATTTGAGTTAATTAAAATATTTCCATTTCTTCTAGTATTCATAGCTCTCTGTATAGTTTATAGAGGCTGAAGATGGATTTTTAATACTGTTTACCAACTGTAAGGTTTTGATGGACACTTTAATCATGCAATACAACTGCAAAATCTTCCACTGGGAGCTATACAAGTCTTGAACCAAATTGAGAGAAGAAATTACATCAACACAGCCATTTTATGATGGTACTAACTTGAGAAAAAAGACCAGAAAAAGTTAATTAATACAATCATTTTGTATCAAATAATTTTTTAAACATCTTAATCTTCCTTAAAATATCTTGTATACTAATCAGTAGTTTTGATGCCTTGCTGTGTTTTGCTACAAATACCACTGTTAAATTGGTGAACTTTCAATTACATCTGAACTTTTGTATCAATGTTAAAAGACCAACATTTCCCTAACCACTTGCAAACCTGAAGCTCAAGTTGAAGCCACCTTGTAGGATTTCACAGGGTCTTCAACATCTGAAGTACCAGAATAGATTATAAGCTTTTATATAAGAAGGCTCCTGGGACATGGGATGAATTCAGTTCTCTTTTAGGCAGAATGACTACCCATCAAGGATAGGCTGTAGAAGAAATTCAAGCACTAAAAACAACATCTCTAGATAATCTTTTCAAGAAATGTACAGTTCTGAAATCATGTTGGTCTAGTATTTGGAGGGAGATTTCCTAAATTCACTTTCAAAAACTGTTTAGCAGAAAACAAGTAAAAGAGACAGACTAAGATACTGAAAAATCTAAGTGATCTTATTTCTTTACATTTGTATCTGGACATATTAAACCCAAAAAGAGACAATGATTTGACCTGCTCTGGTGTTTTATCAATTGCTGGCCAAAACTTATTTGAAAAGGGAAAATTCTCCCTTAAACCCAAGACTTAATACAATAGTTGTTTTTAAGGGGAGCTTTAAGTCCTTACATACGCTTCTGAAACTGAGAAGAAACATAGGCTTTCAATTAACAAGACCAAACCTCTGTAGAAGACAGCACAGTCATGCATTGCTTAACAATGGGAATACCTTCTGAGAAATGTGTCCTTACGTGATTCTGTTGTGCAAACATCATAGAGTGCACTTACACAAACCTAGATGCTAGAGCCAACTACACACCTGACCTATATGGTATAGCCTATTACTCCTAGGCTATAAACCTATATAGCATATTACTGTACTGAATACTGTAGGCAATTGTAACACAATAGAAAGTATTTGTGTACCTAAACATATCCAAACATAGAAAAGGTGCAGTAAAAACATGGTATAAAAAATAAAAAATGGTACACTTGTATAGGGCATTTACCATGAATGGAGCTTGCAGGACTGGTAGCAGCTATGGGTGAGTCAGTGAGTAGTGAGTAAATGTGAAGGCTTAGGACATTACTGTATACTACTGTAGACTTTATAGACACTGTTCACTTAGTGTATACATTTATTTTTTAAATGTTCTTTCTTTAATAATAAATTAACCTTAGCTTACTGTAACTTTTTTACTTCATAAACTTTTCAATTTTTTAAACTTTCTGACTCTTTCATAATAACACTTAGCCTAAAACACAAACACATTGTATAGCTGTACAAAAATATCTTCTTCCTCTATAACCTTATTTCGTAAGTATTTTTCTATTATTAATATTTTTATTTTTTAAACTTTTTTTGTTAAAAACTAACACATACATCAGCCTAGGCCTACACAGGGTCAGGGTCATCCATATCTCTGTCTTCTACCTCCACATTTTCTCCCACAGGGAGCTTTCATCTCCTATGATAACAACACCCTTCTTCTGGAATACCTACTGAAGGACCTGCATGATGCTGTCTTACAGTTAATTAGTTTTTTAATAAGCAGAAGGAGTACACTCTCTAAAATGACAATAAAAATCATAGTAAATACACAAGCCAGCAACACAGTCTTTTATTATCAAGTATTATGTATTGTACATAATTTTATGGGCTATGCTTTTATCTAACTGGCAGTACAGTAGGTGTCTTTACACCAGCATCAACATGTAATATGCTGGGCTATGACCTTACCATGGCTATGATGTTACTAGGCGATAGGAATTTTTTACCTCCATTATAATCTTATGGGAACACTGTTGCATATGAGGTCAGCTGTTGACCAAAACATAATTATGAAGTGCATGACTGTATAGGGAATGTAAACTGAACTACACAAGCACTGCTTCCCAAATCACATTAAATGCTACCTGATTTTTTTTCCACATGTCACATATGAAGTTCACTATTAAATTAGGATTATATAATAACCATGAAAAACAATGACAATGCAAATTTCCAGGCAAAGAAATACTACCATAAAGCAGAGCAAAGAACATTCAACTACTTTATGAGCTGGTTTGAAAACAGTTAGATGAGAACATTCCCAGTCTGAACAATAAAAGCCAGTTCTATTCTCAATGTATATTGTAGTTGGTCTCTTCATACTTTGGGGATATTTCAAAAGCAGCAGGTGCAGTGACTCACACCTGCAATCCTAACACTTTGGGAGGCTGAGGCGGGAGGATTGAGGAGTTCAAGACCAGCCTGGGCCATTTACTGAGACCCCAACTCTACAAAAAAACACAAAATTAGCCAGACATGGTGGTGTGGCTAGTGAATAGTCCCAGCTATTCAGAAGGCTGAGGTGGGAGGATCACTTGAGCCCAGGAGTTTGAGGTTGCAGTGAGCTTTGATCATGCCACTGCACTCTAGCCCAGGCAACAGAACAAGACCCTGTCTAAAAAAAAAAAGAAAAAAAAAATGCAGTAAGCAGAACCTTGAACTGTAACATTCATAGAATAATTTCCTAACATTGTAGTGAAGTTAAGTGGGTTCATGTAGTATCTTGAGATCCTTAAATAAATATAACTCTATCAGTTACAGCATATTACTAAAGAAAATAGGGTCATCCTTTATTATTTGGTGTTTTACTATAAGAAAAAGTCATCTACATTTTAATCATAAATGTTAAAAGTAATCCTTAAATTCTTTAGTTCTCTTCCCTCCTTTACAACAGAAAAACAAAGTTTGCATGTCCCTGTTGAACATCTCCACTTCTAATCCATTTTTTTTTCCCCACCAAGAGAGATCAGAAAAAATGTTACGAAGCAGCTTCACCTTTTTTCACTCCTCAAACATCCTTCCTAACTTGGGAATCCCTATTTGCCCACTGACAACTAAAGTGGCAACAATAGGAGGTAAGAAACAATGTTATTTAATTACTTCAGTCCCTGCCTCAGTTTCCTCTTCTGTAAAATAGGAAATATCTATTGCAAAGATTTTATATAGATAAAATAAATATGTAAAATACTACAGCATAATAGACATTTAAGAAATGTTAATATGAAAAATTTAATCCATATATCATTTAATTTTACAGTAATTAAAGAATATACACACACATACACACACGCATATATAACTGAACAATGTTGTTGTTTGATTTTTTTTTATGTTTTCCTTAATAGAACATACACTTTCCTCTGGGAAAATAATTGCATTTAGATCCTTCTCCTTGTAAGAATACTATACCAAGCAAGTATAAACAAAATATATGATGATTTTGTCACAGTGACATTTACCATTTACTATCTAATATTGTGTGTCTCAGTCCTGTCTATATGTCCTTTCCGGCTCAACTGTAAGCTTCTGCAGGGCAGGGACTTTGCTTTCTTTATGTCTGAATATCCCTCAGTGCTTAGCACTCTACCTGACACATATCAGATACTAAAGAAATAAAGATTGACTCTGTCTGGCATCTAGTGGGTGGAGGAAGAAGGGTTGGAAACAATAGTTTGCAGGCCAAAACCAACCCGCTGCCTTTTGTATAGTCCATGAGTAAAGAATGGTTTTTATATTTTTAAATAGTGAAAAAAATCAGAATAATATTTTATAAAAAAGAAAAATTACAACAAATCAAACTTTTTGTCCATAAATAAAGTTTTATTGTAACACTGCCACACTTATTCACGTATTGTCTATGGCTATTGCTGCACTACAACATCAGAGTTGAGTCACTGTGATAAAGACTGAATGGCCCACAAAGCCAAACATATTTACTATCTGTCCCCTTAAAGAAAAAGTTTGCCAACCCTTGTACCAAAGAAGAAACTATTGATTAATTCTAAAGTCTTAGTCCTACAATGTAAGTCTTATTAGACTTATATGACTCAACCACATGGAACTTAATTATATTTAAGGAAGTGGTTGCTATTTTGATATACAATTTGGTCTTAAAAAGGAAAAAAAAATTACTGTTTGTCCTTCTTAATTCCTGTTCAAATCTCAAAATAAATGATATGCACCAATGCCATTCCATGAGTGAGGAGAAGCCTTTTACTCTGTGATGTCTGTAC
Source organism: Indri indri (assembly GCA_004363605.1). NCBI lineage: Eukaryota > Metazoa > Chordata > Mammalia > Primates > Indriidae > Indri > Indri indri. Next base: position 226,342 of record RJWJ010000250.1, read on the forward strand.
ACTCAGAGTTCTGAAATAATTTTTTTTTTTTTTGGCTAGCTCTTAAAGGAGAACTTTTCCACATCATATATCTCACTTTTATTGGAGAAAGCATGAGCGACAGTTTTGTGGATTATACAACATGTTGTTCTGGCTAATTAGTTTACTAGCAATTAAAAATAAAATCATGGCAGAGGGCCACTTGTCAATTTCACCTTGTCATAAATTTGCTTGATGCTCATTGTGTCTTAAATAAAAATGTATCACTAGCAATGAGAGAGATGTTTTCCATTGGATTTTATTCCATCATTTGGTATAATTATTCCTGACAATTTGCCCATCATACAGTATGTCTCTCTCCAGAAGGAGAAAAATACTACTTTGTGTTCTTGTGATCACAAGTCTAATTGAGCAGAAAACAAACCTGTTTTAAAAATGAGAGAAAGAGACAAGCTGCTGTTTTACTCTGTTAAAAATAATATAATATAAAGAACAAAATGACAAGAAAATATGGTAGCAACTAGTACTCTAAATCTCAATACTGTTTTTTTCTTTAAATATCGAGACTTTTTCTACACAAAAAAAGTTGAGATCATGATTTTATCTGACAGTGATGAATTGCAGGTACATATCACTAGGTCTACACATTATTTTCCCAGTTTTGGATAAGGGTAGGGTATAGATGATGGTCAGCTAGCTATCAGAAGGTAAGCAAAAGATGTTTGGTAGAGGAGCAACCTCCTCCCCCCATCTACTGCGAATGAAGAAAGTAGGTGCCATGTTGTATAATAATTTCAGCTGACAAGTAGCATTAGCGTTATTGCACACTTTGTGAATTAAGTAATGATTTAATTAGTACCAGTCTGAATGGTCATACAATGTTGTAATTAGAAGGCTGAGACAAAAAATAATTGGTGGAGGTGGGGCTGGGGCTTGGTGGAAAATTAACATAATGAATGGAACACAGGAAGTGGGAATGTGTGCTTCAGTGGCTGGATCACAGACCATGAGGGCAGGGACCATGACTTCCTCTAGTGTGCATTGCTCCAACCATCTCAATGAGCCCCAGCAAATGAGGCACTTGTGTTTTTGTTCTTACTGCATTATAGGGAAGTCAGAAGCACTGGGCTGTAAATCTTTCCTTTCTCCTTTAGGCAAAGATTGGGCAAATCATTCTCCTTTTCTTCAATTCACCTTATTTCTGAGGTGGGGAAAAAAAAGTAAAATCCCACCTGCTTCAAAGCATTAAGTTAGGAGTGATGTAGTATTCAACAGAGAACTGTCTCACCGTCACCCTCGGTGGATGAATATACAGAAGAGCTATGAAAAGTTCTATGGAACAGGAACTCAAGAGCTAAAGCATTAGATGTCCTATAACTTAATTAGCAGTTGCTTTGTTTTCTTGTAGACACTGGATCATGCAGTAGTGTATGCATGTGCAGGCCCATAGATCATCTTGCAGTGTCTTTCTTGTCTCTCTTGTTTTTCCTCTGTGTCTAGACCTTTAAAGCACAAAGTTTGCTTTAACCAACCCATCTATATCAGTTAGAGTTCAGGTCAAAAAACATAAGCCACTTGAAAAATTCTTGATTAGAAGGGGTTTGAAATAGAGACTCCACTTCTCACAAAAAGCACTGGATAGCGTTGAAGTGTAGCCTTTCTTCCACCACAAACAGAAAGCCATTGTTGGAAAAGCTGAGCTACAGATACACTGGGCAAAACTGCTATCTGGGATCAAGAAATCACATCATAACTGGCTTTTAACATCCAGGAAGCTGGTGATTGGAAACTGAAACACTACTGCAGAAAAATCATACTTCTCCTTAACCTGTCTTGTCAAGTAAAAAGAGCAAAAGCCAAGGATGAGTGACTTCTACCTCATTTCCACTTTCTAAATCAAGTATAACTAATTCATATCCAGAATCCTAGCTGCAAGAGAGTCTAGGAGATAAAAACTTTATTTGCAGCTAAGAAAGGAAACCAGAATGAACTAGAAATGAAAAGTGGGTAACACTCAGCCACATCTACCATACGATAACTGCCTATCAAACCTCTCAGTTAATTTTTCCTTCCCACTTTCAGCTGCTTCTGTCTAACCGGGCTCAACATGTAAATCTCAATTTTCTTCTAACAATTCCATCTTGGCCATATTCCTTATCTTCCTGTCCCCATCTTGACAGTGACCGCATACAACAGAAGATCCCAGGTTACATGAGCACCGCTGGAAAGAAGGATGGGAACATCTGTGAATGTTGAGAAGACAAACACAGAAGACAGCAAACCAATATCCTCCACCAACTTATGTTATCTGTGGTTTTGTTCTGGAGTGTGGAGATAACATTTTTCCTTGCTAATAAAGGCTGAAGTATGGCAAGTAAAACTTCCAGGTAATTAGTCCAAATAGTGGTAGTAGCCAGAAAAAAAGAATACAAAGGAAAAAAAAAAGCCTATTAAAGATACCTCACAGAAACATAATGGAAGATACATGGCTAAAAAGTACAACAGGAAAATAAATTTTTTTGATACAGTGAACTGCACCTTAAATTAAAGAACAAGTAAGATGAGAAAGGAAGCAAGGGAAGTATCAAGGCCAATACAATATACGGTAGAGTGTACCACTGAAGAATACAGAGGGGAAATTTTACATATTTGAATTTTGAAAAATCAAAACTAGGCTCCCTTATTCAGGAAGTGGAGGATAATCTGCTTCAGAGATATACACTGCATCCGACAAACCTGTCTGTGAAGCACAGGTTCTGGGAGTAATTGATCTATCCAGTTACATCTGCACTTTAGAGCTTTTCCCCACCACCTGGGGCTCTATCACAGTCCAGGGTCTCAGATCAATAGACTAACCTGAATGGAAGAACAAGAATTTATGCCAAATGACAGGTACAAGGAGTGAGCGATATACAATCAGGAGGAATAACAGGGCAAGTGACCAACTAGTCAAACACAAGCATTCCAAAGATGGGGACACCAAGTTCACAGTGGTTGTCTTAGTTTGAGTTCTTCCAAAATCAGACCCTGACAAGTTTATTTAGGAGAAAAAGTGAGCAACAGCAGGAGTATGGGGAAGACAAGGACAGCAGGTAGGGAATAAATGGTGTATGATTAAGCCAACTACCACCATGGGCAACCAGCAGTTACTGCCAGTGGAGAGACTCTGGAAGCCATAGAATGCATACCTCAGCGCTATCCCACTTACAGAGCAAGAGGGAGGGTGTATTCATACAGTCACTGAAGGAGGACTGCTCAGGTAGGTGTTAATTCCCCCTTAGTTCCTGCCTACTCTTTAGGCAAAGCAGAATTCAATGACCAGAGAAACCCCCCATGAATGAATAGAGGGCCTAGCAGGTGGAAGGAGGGCCAGTGTACACTAAAGAGAAAGGGCAAGGGCGGGTGTGGGTAGGGCACCAGGAGCATCTGCTAGGGCTGATTTGTTTAAAAATGAAAGCAGTCAAGCATTAAGCAAGCAGCAGGACTGAGACTTCGAGCCAGTCTTACACATTTCAGGATCCACGTTTGTTTCTAACACTCTTTCCAGATTAAACATAAGACAATTTGTGCATACTGGAAATTTGGGACTTGAAGGAGAATACCGACAATTTGACGTGTGCCGGGGAGGACTGAACAGGAATGAAACCACTAAAATGTTGCAGAGAAGAAAAATCCAAAGATCTTCCTTGGACACAACATGGCTCTAGCATTTAAGGATAGAAATCCTAAAGAAAACTGGGCTAGAATACAGGGATTCAGAAATATTTTATTTTTCAATTCGTCGAATTCTCAATGGGCCACCTTTTAAGTTGCTATGTTAAGCTCTCAGCAGATGACAATCAAAACAGGGATTAGTTGCGGGTTTACCCCCCACACACACCAGCCCCGCAACTGAAGGACATGGGGAGCATTGTGGAGGGGAAGGGCATGCCTCTAACCTTCGCTTGGGTGAGGCAAAGACATAAAATGTAACCATAATGTTTGTACCCTCATAATACCTTGAAATTTAAAAAAAAAAAAAAAAACAGGGATTAGGGAAAGTCTGTGATTTAAGCCAAACTGTATTGCTCAACTGAAACAGGAGATAACCTGTACAAAAGAATTCTAATGCCATGCATTTTACAAGCTTATGACCTCTGACTTTGATGCTCAGAAAGCAATCATGAGATAGGCACAAAAAATATTTCACCATCTTCAACATGAAATATTACTACCATCTACACAATTGCTCAAGCCACAAACCTAGGTGCCGTGTCATCCTTGATGCTTCCCTTTCTCTCAAGTTAGACTGATCATAAGTCTCATCCACCTCAACCGGAGAGCTCTCAAATTAATCCACCACTAAGTATCTCCAGTGCTGCCACCACTGTCAGCCAGGTTATCTGCTATACTGCTATAGTCTCCTAACTTGTCTCTCCAACTACTCTGCCAAACGTTTTCCAAAACATTCTCCACAGAGGATAACTTTTCCAAATATAAATAAATCTGATTGAGTTAATCCCTGCCTAAAATCCTTCAGTTCTCACTGCCCTCAGGATAATATCTATCATTCACATTTGGTGTTATATGGCTCTGTGGAATCACAGTCCTGCTAACCTCATGGCTACTTCACCCCCTGCCTTCTCCATAACTCTAATGAGCCATCTGCTCTGTAGCTACAGTGATGTTTGTGATGTCCCTCCAGTCCCTCTCTTTACCTAGCTGAATTCCAGCCACCCTTCAAACCTCAACTTAAACAATTATTGCTGGGGGGCAGGGGCGGTGAAGGAGGGTTCCAAACTTTCAGACAAGGTGGGATTTCTGGGTTATGCTCTGCCACACATTCCTAAACTTTTTCACTTAACTCTGCCCTTGTGTAGCTAATATTTGTAAAATGTTTGCCTTTCCATGGCATAATATCTTCTTCATAAGGGAAGAGATCACATTGGTTTTGGTCATCACGACATCCCCAGCACATGCCACACTGCCTAACACAAAGCATATGCCCAGGAAATTTGGCTGACTCATTTAGCAGAATACGACCAAGGGTACCTCCTTTAGCTGATGACAGATATTGGGCAAAGAATCAAAGTTACTACATGAGAACTTTATGTAAGATGCAATAGCAGGAACTTTTCTTTCTAAGAGGCGTCAAATAACATAACATGCAGGAACAAACAAAGTAAATGGATTCTAAGGACTTGGACAACTATACCACAACTCAGATATCTATCTTTTAGAAGTGTTCCATAAAGTCTGGAGTTTGTAGCCTTGGAAACTTTGGATATCACCTAAAGTTAAAGGAATTCATATATTTAGAATTCAGACTATGATTTCAAAGATAAGCTACAAAGTAATGTGAATAATATACAAGGGTTTTCTTTCTCAATAACTATCACATAGCTGTAAATCCATAAAGCAACAATTCTAGAAACCTTTACTGCTGTATACATTAAGCCAAACATACAGTTCCAAGGTATTAGAGTGACCATTCCAGAAACCTTCTATACACCGTGTCTGGGAAAACTATGAATTTTCAAAAAGCTAGTAGTGACATGCTACACATAATTTTTACACATTAGCCTACTGCTAGCTGTCGGGGAGTATGTATTATTCAAGCAGGGTGCACATTCAATAATGGAAAGGGTGAGGGGAGATGCTGCCTTTAATTTTAATGTGCCTGACATACTGGAAAAAATTATTGGCATCTGTATGTGTATGACTGACTGTTTTGTGGAACATGTGTTGTATGCAACACTGTTTATTATCAGTAAATGAAGCCAAAAGCTAAGTTGAAAATGAATGCTAAATTAAAAATTATATAAAATGGAGTGAAATGATTTAATTAACAGATTATAAGTGAAATGCTGCAGTGCAAGAATGAGCTTGGGAAAAAATAGAAAGAAAAAAATGTGGTGAGTAGAATCCTGTCTTTTCCCTTTATTTGCTTAGAGATACTAATACAGTCACATGATGTTTGCCAGTTTTTAACCTTAGCGTCTGTGACAGTCAATAAACTTGCTTAATTATGCCACCATTGTGGAGTAAAGAGTTTGAAACAAATTGCCTTCTGTTTTAAAGCAAAAGGGAGGAAAAACAAAATATACTATATTGTCCGAAAAATTTAGGTCACTATTTCAAAGACCCTAAATATGTAACTAGGTCCAATCCTCCTCTGTCAGCATCAAACAAACCTTTCTGAAAATACAGCAGTTACTTTTTCTTGAATGAAAAGTACTTTCATTCTACTTTCTAGAATGAAAAGATATAAATATTTATGGACCACCAAGTGCCAAACACTGCCCCAGGTATTTTGATATCTGCTATCTCACTCTTATGATCGTATTGCATGTATGACCATTATGATAATTCTGCAACTTGAGAGAGGTTATAGTATTTGCCAAGGCCCTTGCAGAAGGACAAATAAACCTAGAATTCAAACTCAGGCCCATTGACTCTAAAACTCAAACTATTTCCCCTTTTCTATGTGGCCTTCTTCTAGGATCCCTTAGGAAAGAAACCATCAGTACTCAAAGAAAACTATTTCCCATTTTAAGAGCCATCTCCTAAAAGTTCACTTACTCCACAGTATATGATACCTATCCCTAATTCAGGAAACAAAGTACTTTTCCTAAAGAAGATAAGAAGATATTCATACATTAGTACTGTTTAAAGTTGAAGTGCACTTAAAATAGTAACTTTTGTATCATTTCATATTGTATGATTATATCTATTTATATTTCATTCTTTAAAAAAATTTTATTGATATACAATATATGTAGATATTTTAGGGGTAAATGTGATAATTTGATACACTCATATAATGTGCAAAGATCAAATCAGGGTAATTGGGATACCTATCACCTCAAATATTTATCTTCCCTTTATACTAGGAATATTCGAATTATTCTCTTTCAGCTATTTTGAAATACACAATAAATTATTGTTAACTATTGTCACCCTACTGACGTATCAAACACTAAGCTTTATTTCCTATAAAACTGTATATATCTATTTACTTTCTACACATATACGATGCTGTGAAAAGCCCAAGTTTGAGAACTTTTTTGACTGTTTATACAGTCAAAATTAAGAAAGAAAAAGGAAAGAGATATAAAAGTACTGAATTACAAGAAAAATGACTTGATGACACTTTCTATTCAGGGTACCTAAACAGACACATGCATGATGCAGTTTTGCATGACTCAACATACATATTTATTCCTAAAAGGGGATATGATAGGAGAAGAGGAGAAGCAAATCAATGATCTCTTTTTAAAGTAACGAATCCAGAGATTTTTTATTCCAAACTTTTATTGCTTTTGACTATCAAAAAAGTAGTTAAAAATTTTGTAACACAAAACAAACCCTGGAGATTTCCAATGTTTTAGGAATTTATGATAATTTGAGGAAACAAATAAATCCAAGTGCTCCACATCACCATATGTTGTCTGAGCTAGGTAACACAGAAGTACGCAAATCAGTTCAGAAGCTTGGTCCCAGCTTCCCTTCTAATGGAGCAGAGGGAAAAGAAAATAATTCTGACAGAGGATGAATCCCAACTATGAGTTGGTGAAACTGCTAAGCAGATGCCAAGAGTTCAGACAGCCAGACAACTGATTTCTCTCCCCATACTGTAGGAAAAGCACAAGGCAGCAACTAGGGAAAACAACAGACAGAGTTCAAGCGGGTGAAAAACGATGGTATCTTTGGTCTCCAAATTTGGCATCAATTCATTCCCTTTTGTTAACACTCAGCAGTGCTCTTATCCTGTCACCATAAAACTAGCCTTAAATAAGGTCTTTCCGCTTTCATGGAAAGCCTTGCAGTGTGCAAAGTCTGAAGCCTTTTTTCCCCACAGGTCTGAGTTGTTATTGACACTCTACTGTTGCAAAAAAAAAAAAAATCTATTTGATTTGTTCTCTTTATAATGCTCTCAATAAGAAACTCTTTAATTTTTCTTAAAAAGAAGTCATGGGGTGGGGGAGTTGCAGTGAAAGAGAAAAAAATAGTAAGATGAAATAAAGGGAAAATGAAAGGGTTAAAAATATACACTTTCACTACATCTGCTTATAAGCATAAACACATAGAATTTTTTCCCTTTAGTACTGCTAAAATGGAAGGCATGCCTGAGAGTAAATCGATACTAAGCATGGTCCAGGTGAGACTGCCATCTTACATGAAGCACCGACTATAAAATAGACACAAAAGACACATGATACTCTCTGAGGTCCCCAGCAGCCATAATATCCATCCTTGGCAGTTCATTTGACATTGACTTTCCCTGCTTCCCAGTCTCTTTTTTTCTTAGCCCTCCTCCCAATTTCTCCTCCTCCTCTCTCTACACAGCAATGCTCTAGCTTTCCAAGATTCACCAAGGAGGTAAATCCCACGAGAAGCATTTACCTTGGGAATAAATCCTGTGTTTCCCAAGAAGAAATGATGTATATTACGGGAAAATATAAGGACAAGCTTACAAGGACATGAGTTTGGTTCTCAAGGAGCCCAACCAGAAGATTCTTAAAATGTTACTGCACGTGTAAAATGGACACTGGGTTTCCTGATTAGATCTTATCACAGTTATTTCAAATGGCTTCTTTCTTCTACCACTTGCTAACCTTCGCCTCTGCCAGAGTGCATACACAAAAGAAAAAGACAAAGGACCCTTTCCACCCTATCTTGGCCCCTTCCAGATGTATTCTTTAGAGCCATGAATCCACAGAAGCTTTTGAATTTAGATAACTTTTATGGTCAAAGCTAAAAACCTTTGCTGGTAATAGGAAATGTCATGTGGAATCCACTGGGTAGTCATAATTTCCATTTATAAATAGAAAATATAAAGAGGGTGCCTTATCTGGGTGATTTAATACATGTCTCTGCTTATTACTGTTTTCAAAGTGCTTTTTGCACAAATCTGATTTCAACTGTGCAATAAAGATTCATTATCCTTTTACATAGCAGGCTTTGCATTTCTATGCAGGATCTAATTACGAAAATACGAACTATTCTATAAACAGATGCTAATCGTGAAAGGAAAATGCTTTCATTTAGAAAGAAGGCATTGCTAAAACTTCACTCAGAAAAACGCTGCATCTGCATGTAGAATAAGGAGGTGGGGAAGTGAGAAGGGTTATTCTTGACAAAAGCTATGTAAGTATAACTGGGGTAAAGGTCCCCAGCAAGTTACTATAAAATCGGAGTGAGAGACAGAATACACATAAGTTAATGCCTATACCCCTAATGTAATTTTTTGTTCACATGAGTTTCTGTTCACATTAGATTCTTAAAATATTGTCCTTATTTTTTTGTATTTTGTTTTCGTATAATAATCTCCATTACTTCTATAATGGCGGGGGGGGGGGCAATTTCAATAAACAGTACGAGGAAAAAAAATCCCTTCTCCTTTTTTTGAGAAAGTAGCTAAACACCCAGTTTTGGGGAATAACTGATAAATAATACTAAAATATACTGGAGAGACCAACTGTAAGAAACATATTGGGTGCTGGGTTATTTTTTCGTTTCATTAATGGATTACAGTAGAGGAGAAATATAAAGGTATAAGTCCTAATTAATAAACAGTTCTTTGTCCTGATTATATTCAACTTCTCCACAGCACTGACATGGCTGGCCATGAAACACTTCTGCTTGTTTATGAAATACTTTTTTCTGTTTCCATAAACCCTTGCTATCTTACATCACTGACTCCTCCTCCACTGTCTCCTTCACCAGGTCGTCCTCCTTACCAGGCCCTCGTCTTTATTTACATTCTCCTCCTAGGGGATCCAAACAGTCCCATGGCTTTAAATCCCACATGCTGATGACTCTAAAATTTTTATCTCCCCTGGACATCTTCACAATCTCCCAGACCCTTTAACTAACCAGTTGACATCGTATTTGCCTATCAATTGGCATTTATTTCATAAGATGTCATAATAAAATTATTGATTTCTTGCTTTCCACCCTACAAATTTATCGCATAAAATCTTTCGCTAAGTCTATAAATCAGCCATCCAGTTAGCCATGCTAAAATCCTGGAAGTCATCCTTGATTCCTCTTTTTTCTTTGTTAATACATCTCATATCCAATCCACTTAAGTCCTGTCAAGTCGATATCCAAAATAAGCACAACTGCAACCACTTAACATTTCACTGCAACAATCCTATTCTTAAACTACCACCATCTCTCTTCTTGGCCCATGCAAGTTGATCTCTAGCTTCCACACCTGTGAGCACATGGTCCATGCTCCACACAACAGTCATAGTGTTTTTCCAGAGTAAAAATCAGTTCACATCACTCCCCAGGTTAAAATAGTCCAAGGACTTCCCACTACAGCCAGCTTTAAAACGAAATTTCTACCCATAACCTTCAAAAGCTCTTCATGAGTCTTCCTCTTTTATCTCTACTCTCTTCCCTTGAACACCAAATTCCAGCCACACGGGCTTTCTTTGTGTCCCTCAAACACACCAAAATTGTTAGTGTCTTAGGGGCTTAGTGCTTATTCTTTCTGGTTGAACACCTGCACCTCTTCCAACCACTCTGCAAAAGGCCTCTCCGTCATTCATCCCTTAACTTAAATCCTCATCACCTGTCCTATTACATTAGCCTACATTATCTTCTCCATAGCCTCACAAGTATCTAAATTAATGATTTACTTCTTTATGTGTTTACTATCTATTCACCCCAGAATGTTAGCTCCTTGAGAGCAGGGTTTCTCTGCTTGTTCAGCACTATATTCTCAACATAAATAATAATGCCTGGCTCAGAGTAGATGCTTAATATAAATGCTTTTTAACTGACTGACTTTTAACTAACCCAAATTTGCCCATAACACACGAAGGATGATGTTCAATTACTCTTAAAATCTTTGTAATACTGCAGTGCTAGGGGTGGGGGTACCCTTGCAATACTTCAATGCTGTGAAGGCCTTAAAAACTGTTCCATATTTTTCACTTTATTTCTAGTTATTTAATTAATAATCTAGTGATTTCATGGGGTTGTCAATGTACATTTCCTGACTTGCTCCTTCTAGTCACTAATCACTGTGCCTAGTAAAAATAACATTAAAATGAGTAAGTGAAGTAATTTACTTTGAATGCATCATATAGGTGACTCTTTAAAGGAAGTTTGCCATAAGCCATCTAATGACACTAATAACTACTCTTTAAATACTTTATTTTGGATTTTCATGTTAGGATTTCTTAAATCAAGTCAAAGATGTATAACAAGAAAATAGAAGGAATACATATGTAAATACGCACATTTTTTTCCTATTATAAAAGTAATATATTCATAGATCACATATTCCAGGCAGTAGTGCTGAATACTTTACATGCATAATTGAACTGAATTCTTAAACATTCCTATAAGGTGTGTACCATTGGTATTTCCATAGTACACATGAGACAACTGAGGTTTATAACAGGTAAGTATCATCACAAAGTTACACAACCAGTTAATGGTGAAGCTAGAATCTGAACCCACGACGGTCTGATTCTAAAGCCTATATTCTTACTCCTGCATAATACTGCATCTCATATGATTGTAGTAGAAAATAAACTTATTGTTCTCCTAATTCTTTTTGAATCATTCACAGTCCAACCAAGATAAGTAAGGGAAACACTTCAGTGTAGACAAGAGTTTATTCCCTCAAACAAGTCTAGATTTGATAGGTGTCTATAACCTAAAGCAGTGATCCCCAACCTTTTTGGCACCGGGGACTGGTTTTATGGAAAACAATTTTTCCACGGATGGGGGTGAGGGGTGGTGGAGCTCAGGTGGTGACTCAAGCAATGGGGAGCAGCTGTAAATACAAACGAAGCTTCCACTCCCCCTCCACTCACCTGCCCACCCCCTGCACCCCCCTTCCTAAGTTTCATGGAAGACAATTTTTCCACAAGAGGCAGGTGGCAGCAGAGCTCTGTAGCCCAGTCCCTAACAGGCCATAGACAGATGGATGGGGGTTGTAGGGGAAGGCCAGAGACCGCAGACCTAAAGGATTCCCAGTAGACAGTGAGAGAAGGGACTGGCAGATATTACTGGTAGCACATAAACTAGGACACCACCCAGTGTAAACACAGAGATTTACAGAGAGGTCTGCTCTTTGGTCATTACCCTTTAGACGGTCCAAAACAATCCTTGTTTCTACCTACCCAAAATAAGACACTTGACTCTTGGTTACTAACTATTAATGATAGATTGTAACAGCAATGCAATACAATAAACCTTATTTGGAGGATCTTAAAAGGATGAAAACTTCACTAATGACATTTTAATGAGGAAATGCATACATTAATTACTATAATCTTCTAGCTGGTCTATAAAAAGCTTGCACCAAAGTGATGCAGATATCTGCTGATTCAGATTTTACTGAAAAGGTCTAGTTTTATATTTTAAATCACTGGGTAAAACAAAACAAAACAAAGAAAAAAAAAAAAAAAGGAAAAAAACCCACTTTAAGTCCCAGATCTAGCTTGCCACTTGAGGAGGAAAAGAGGATGAATAGGGAGCACTCAGAGTAAGATAAATGTTTTCCCAATGAGTATGTACCCAAGTCCCAAATTGATTATTTAGCAGTGCATAAATCTGACACAACCACTTGGCTAATGAAACATCAACACTACATAATGGTACTACATTTTGAGGCAAGGAACAGTTTAGGCCTGGGGAAAAGACAAGACTGCCAACACCTGGCACTTGTATCATAAATATATATTGACATATATTATCTCATTTTATCTTCATGACATCCTTACAGGTGGGTGGCAGGAAGGACAGTGGCTAATAAGCATTAGTAGCAGTTAGAAATATCCCAGGTTCCTTGCTTAGGAGACGGATGAATCAGAGTGGGAAGCTGCCACAGACTTTATGAAATTTTAAACCATTTTTTTCTTTTTAAAATTTAATTTGCATCCTCTCTATCAACACTCAATTGTCTACACTTATGGAAGGAAACAGAGGCAAGAATAAAATAAAATATTAGAAAAAAGAAAGGTATATATCTCTAAATCTCCACATATCTCTAATATCTTTCATGCCTGCCCTGACTCTTTTCTAGCTTAACTGTATCATCATACACAGATACACAAGAAAGCCTGCATTTTCAAGCTGCAAAATATTTTGGGAACTCATATTGTATTAGAAAGTGGTCATGAAAAACCAAACTTAACATGGGCAACTGTGCATAACAGGGGGAAAATAATACTGGACAGAGGAGTGAAGAGAACAGCTCTAATGTCAATTAGCCATATGTCCTACAGCAAGTCATTTAACCTCACAGATCCCAGCTTTCTCCTTTGCAAATTAGGGGCTTGGAACAGATGGCCTTTTATTCTGAATCTAATACTCCATAATTCTGACTCTATCACACATCCAGTCCAAGAGATGACTTATTCTTTAAGGACCAGCTTAAATGCTACCTGTTTGAAGAAGTCTTCCCTGATACAGCTAAAAGGAATCAAATTTCCCCTCCTCTTAAAGCTTATGCTACTGTATTTACACCTCTCTGTAATGATCAAGAATAGTAATCAAAGGCCTTAATTTAAAACCTCACCGCTTATTAGCTGTGTGGGCCTTAGGTCCATTATGGCCATGCTTTGCTTATTCACAGGAATACATTCTGAGAAATACATCATTAAGCAATTTCATCACTGTGCAACATCACAGAGTGCACTTAAACAAACCTAGATGGTATAGCCTAACTCCTAGGCTATAAACCTATATAGCATGTTACTGTATTGAATACTGTAAGCAACTGTAATACAATGTTTAAGTATTTGTGTAGATAAACTTATCTAAACCTAGAGAAGATACAGTAAAAATATGGTATAATAATCTTATGGGACCACTATTACATATGGAGTCCTTTTTCACCAAAACATTATTATATGGTACATGACTACACTTAATCTATCTGACCCTCAGCTTCCTAAGTTGTCAAAGGGAGATAATAATTGTCTGATGGAATCCTAGTGACTTGAGAAGATGAGGCAGGAGGATCTCTTGAGCCAGGAGTTACAGACCAGCCTGGGCAACATAGTGAGACTTCATCTCTAAAAAAATTTTTTTTAAAAGTTAGCTGGGCATGGTGGCATGAGCCTTTAGTCACAGCTGCTCAGGAGAGGCTGAGGCAGGAGGACTGCTTGAGCCAGGAGTTAGAGGCTGCAGTGAGCTATGATTATGCTACTGGGCTCCAGCCTGGGCAACAGAGCAAGACTTCATTTCTTTAAAAAAAGAAAAAGTCTCATGGGATTATTAGAGGATTAAATGAGATAATATATGCAAAGTAATTATATATAGTGCTTATCACATAATAACTGCTGAATGTTAGTAGCAGTGCTTGTAATTGTTGTTGCTGTTATCTGTAGTTGAGTTTACTCAGCTTCAGATATGCTTTTATCTTGCCCAATGTTTCTGTATCAGACCTCTTATTTACCTTCTATCGTACACAAAACTTTAAAGATGGCTATTTCCATGATCTACCAACTCACAATCTTATGATCCAGAGAAACAGGAGCTAAAGTGATACTGGTTCAAGAATGTACTAAACTCATTTTTGAAGGTGCCTGTCTGATTCACCAAATCAGGAGTCCCTGACCAGAAGAGACTCTGATTCATACATCTATTTCTCTCCCATCTGGCATTCAAAGGAAGCTCAACAACTTCACTGAATCTGAATGTTGAAGGTGTGCTTCAAAAATTACTGGTTTAACCACTAGATAATTGTTGTATATATCTAGTCTTAAGTCATTATATGTGTCTAGTCTAAACGCTGAAAAGCTGGTTTTCTGATTCTTTTCTTCAATTTTCAACAACTATTTGTTGAGTCCTGACTATATGCCAAGCTTGGGGTATATCTGGGAATTCTAGAACATACCCTTTGGACACTGTCCCTGATCTCAGGGAGCTTACAGACTAGTAGTGGCAACAGGTACTATATCATTACAAAGACCACTAATCACAACCACGGTTAGGACTACAAAGGAAATCTGGGGCTTGATAAGATACAGGTAAAAACAAATACAAAACAATGTAGATATTTATTAGGTTACCTGCTATGAATTTAGTGGTAAACTGAATCCAAAGTGATGGACACAGCTCATTGAACTCAAATGACCTGCTTTATTTGCTAGAGACCAACTTAAAATTAAAATTTTAAAGTATTAGTCTTGTTCTCCATAAGTTTATAATACCTAAATTAACTAAATCCATAGGTGGCAAAATATGGAAACATAATTACTATGGTTTATATGTGTGGATGTTTTATTCCCCTAGACCGAGAAAATAACAGTTAATCTCTAAGATCAAGAAAATTTCATATATCTCATATTTAATCTCTGAGATCAGAAAAATCACATATATCAGTTCAACATTTATAAGTTATCAGGTGCTTGTGATAGGATCTTGGGATACAATGATAAACAGACAGTTCTTACCTTTCAAGAGTATGCATTACAGTGGGGGAAAAACAATCAACCAACAGGAATTCTAAGGGAATTAAACCTCTATACTTAAGATTTTCTTAACTATCTAAAAGTCTATCCTGCTAAATAAGGCCTTTTATTGAGCTATAGAGCACTCTATTAATTTTGAGGAATCTCTCTCTCTCTCTCTCTCACACACACACACACACACACACATGCACACATGCCCCTACACATACACACACTTCCTGTCTCTATTTCTCAACCAAAGCTGAATAATGCAAAATGGATTATTATTATGTTAAAGGCTGAGTTATTACTTAATTCATTTTTCTCATGAAGTTTAAAGAAAAATGAGTTAATTCCTGGAAGAAATAGACCATGTCTCTATATCCCTGTCCTTCTACTATGAACATCTAGCTAGGCAAACAACCTGATATTAACAATGTGGGAATATGGCAGTGAGGACTCTGGCTTAGAATAATGAACATAGTTTTGCCCCAAAGATATATAACATTTATAATTTTGAAAATATGAATGAGGAGAAATATTTATATTTGTTCAAATTACAACATATTCCTCAGCTTATGGGGTCTGGGTGCCACTATCTTGTATCAATTAGTATAAACTGTTAGGAAAATAAAAACTTAAAAGAGGGAAAATAATCGGTACTATTTTAAAATGTTGTGTATATGTGTATAGACAAATGTATACGCACATGATTACGAAGACCATTATAAGACTCAAAAAACTAGCATTTATACAGTGACTTTAGAAGTAGAATGTATGTGTGTCTAGAGTGAAAGAATGTCACTAGTGTTATTTCTCTTTTTTCTTCATATTTAGTCTAACTATGATTACATATGCTGAGTATAAAGAAGGCAATTTCTTAAACCTTTTTCTTGAGAGAGCACAACAATGATTATCTGAGCCTTGAACTTACTATCACTATACCTCTTCTGACCTCAAAAGATATACAGGTATCTTAACTGTTGAGCCTACTCTCAACCAATTGCTCACAAAAGTTGCCTATCAGCAAGTCTCAATGCGAAAAGTCAACCTAGTTCACAGTTTGCCAATTTCAATTTGTTCCTTTAAAATTAAAATAAATACATGGGAATAATGTTTTATTTAAGAACCTAATTCCAGACACATCAATGCATTAATATATGTCCCTATAGAGTCTGCTGTTACTGATGAAATCTGAATTATTTTCATTCGACTGCTGCAACCAAATATCCAGATGCCTAGAGAGGAGCATAGCATGAGACGGTTCCACAGTGACATGTTCTGAATACTTCCTGGGCCAGAAAAAATTTAATTATACCCATTGTTTTTATTATTCAAAATATATTGAGAGTCCACCCCTCAGCAAGAAATTTCCTTCTGTTTATTCAGTGTAGCTTTTATACTAAAATAAAGGAGGGGGAGATGTAGCTCCCTCCCCCATTCTCCAAAAGGAGATTCAAGGCCAATGAAGGCCAGTTGATTTCCCAAACCCAATTATTTCATTGTGTACTATCCTCCTCAACAGCACACTTTACCTAGGGACACAGTCTGCCTAAACACCACACACTTAATGGAGTCCCGAAGCTGCCTCAATTTCATTGCTTCTAATAGGCTGTGATACTTTTCCCCCAAACAGATCACTCACTCACTCAACATCTCAACATCTTTCTCCTACAGGAAAAAAGGGGGGTAGTAGCTACTCTGATGAAAGACACAGAGTATTAATTCTAGCTGCCATACCTTCATTACTACCTAATACTCACCTTTCTTATAGGCACAGCAACCTCCTTTAATCCAATTTAGGAGCTTCTCTTCTCCAGATAATAACAATAGGCATTCCATTATTACTGTTGAGTAGTAACACGGGACAGCAGGAATCTATACACTTTGCAGTAGTTAACAGGTAGGCAGGCCAAGCTTTCCTTTCCTTGAAAAACCTCTGAAATTGATTGCCCAGAGAGTATATTAGGATTGAAAGAGAAATGAAGGAAGCAATAAGAAAATAATGCCTTCTTGAAATACATAAAGTCTTTGGAATATGTTGCTAGAAGTCAAAGACAAGAATTGAAAAATTCGTCCATTTTCTTTCATTATTAGGAGCAGACTTAGTATTCATATTAAAAAGCTCACCCCCTATTCTGATTTGTCTTTTAAAAGAATATGATTTCCAGGGGTAGTTGTCATTGTATCAAATGCCCCACTTTACCTCCCCACCGAGAGACATAATTTATGATGAATGTTTTTCTTAATCTTCAGCACTTACATTAATAACTATGTCTTACTGAATTTTTCCATTCAATAATTTAAGCATTTGGAGGAAAGACCTCCAGGAAAAGAGTCTCCTTACTTTTTTCAAACTAATTTCTTAAAAAGGTTACACATACTTTAAGATGGTATTCCTGTCATCTTCCAGAGTCATCTCCGAGTAGAGATTTCAAGAAAAAGTAAAAGTATTGAGAAACCCAAGTCCAAAGACATGCTGAAGAAATATTATAGGTATTTCTGAAATCTGAAGCCTCCCTGTCCCCCAGGGACAATTTCTGTGCTGCCTGAGATAACGTCTCTTAAATAATATGGGAAAGAATCAAAATAGTTGATTCAAATAGCTCTCAAACCCTACTAGAACTCAACAGCTCTCTTCTTAAGGCAAGACATAACTGTAACATTTCATTACATTTGACATTTAGCTTTGGGTTCCATAAGTCATTCTAAATTATCTTTTGGGTCAAAATAGACCTGGATTCTCCCACTGAAGACAATTACTGTTATATTCAAAGTTAAAATCCCTGACTGACTGGGACGGGGGAGAGAGGATGTATTAAACTCTAAAAAACATCATCACAGTCCCTCAAGGAAACACATTTTGCTCCTCATTGTGGCCCTTGCCCAGAATTTATGTGTCCATCCTACTTGTGACCAGTATTCCAGGACAAGCATGTGGGTCACGGTTAGTTCAGAAGGTATCTAAAGCAGATTATAGAAAAGAAAGACAGCAGAGGAAGACAATGGAGAAAATAGACTGTAGAAAAGAAGAACAATTATAGCCTTCTGATCAAACTATTATGCTTACATCCATCCAAGTTATAAGCTTACACACAACACTTTCCAGGTTCAACAGACTCCTTTGTCATCATGTCATAGCACAATCACAGACTTTGGTAAATTGGGGGTAAAAAACAGTAAGACAGCATTTTGAATATTACATGCAGATATGAGGAAGCCTAGAACTTACTGTTCATTATGCTGAACCACATTCTTCACAGAGGTGGGAGAAATCATAAGAATATACCAGAAAATAATAAAAGATTATTAAAGTAAATTCTAGGTTGGGTCTGAGATTTAAATAACCCTGACAGCAGGTTATATGAATCACTGCACTTTCTTCCCCAGAGGCAAACCTATCTGAAACAGTCAGTGGCTGGCACAGGCCTGATTTACCATGTTAGAAAATTATGTTGGGGGAGTTTAATCTGAATAGTGCCCTCTACAGGGATTAACATTTCTTTTCAATCTTCTTCCCAGCGCTGGGCAATTTTTGTCTTGTTGCTGCAAAAATCAATCCTTCTAAAAGGATCTTCATTTAGCCTCTGAAATCAGATGGAGTGTTCTTCAATCTCCACTTCTGCTGCTTATGAGCTATGTGACTTCCAGGAAGTTACTTTAACTCTCTAAACCTTAAGAATCATACCTGTAAATGAGGATACTATCTAGAAGGCAATATGTTTAATGCAATACAGCATGCAAAGTATTTAGCACTGTACTTGGCATAGAGCAAGGCTCACTCAGTGTTAGCTTCTTGTAGTATCTGTGTTTAAGACACAAACTGGTCTGCATTTTTACTTCATTAACATAGTAATTTCTCATTAGTGTCCTCAAAAGCAGTTTCTTTTCCCTCATTAAGTATGATAAGGTGTGAGCACATATTTTTAGATAATGTTAAGCAACCAAGAAAGGCTCAGGGTTCCATGGGTCTTTGACCCTGTCAAGGTAGGCTGCCATCCTAGTTTGAGGACCACAGATGTGGCTGTCCAGCAATAGCTCTGGATGTAATCAGGCTTGGTCCAGACAGAAGACAAAGGTAGTGGAATGCCATCTATGATTACAACTATGAACTAAAAGAATCCCACTAGATTGATTACATTCTCACCATTTGGCTTTCTTTCTTCTCTCTGCACATACTGGCTTTCTCTGATTGTCACTGATATCTATTTAGTGATTATTTTTCTGGAGTTCAAGCCTGGCTTGCTTTTTGCCTCTGGGCCAGAACTTACACAGAAGTAAGAATAACAATGAATGCGAGAAGCCTCCCTATATCACCCTGATTCCCCCTTCATGTCATTTTCCTCCCTAAATTAGCATTCCATCCGTCCGAATTTTATTTGAAACATCAACAGTCTTGGTGCTGTCTCCAGAGTTCCTTTATGCCTTTAGCTTTCAGTTCATTGCAGTGTGACATATTCCGACCAATAAGGATTTTCCCCTGTGTTGCACTGACAAGTCAGGGTGAGAGTTTACACACACTAAAGGTAATCAGCACTGCAGCCTCAGTTTTAGGTTCATCTCTGCAAGCATGACGGTGAGGCAGCTTTTACCCTACTCTCTTATTTACTGCCCTGGCCTTCTCTTAGCTTCTCACTTTCCGCATCTATGTTAAGTTAGCAGCACCTTCCAATTAGCAAACTACTTACTATTAAATACAGACTTAGTTTTCCTAAGATATATAAGAAGTGACTTGAAAGGAGTACCATAAAACTTTTATTTCATTTGGCAAATTTACAGCAACAAACTCAAAATCAAAATGCTATTTGTCAGAATTAGAAGGCTCACACTAGATTCATGCATTTCCTGAAAAGTTTTATAAGGAATAGGGATTTATTTTTCCTTCTTTGATGGCAAAAGTACAATCAATAAATAAAAGAGACTGTCTTCCCACAGGAAAGGAAGGTACATAGCATTTTAAATTCTGTGATAAGGAACTTTTACCATGATTTCATTTAAAATTACCAAGATCACTCTGAGGAAGGTATTACTGGTTCCATTTTTATACAGAGTAACTGAGATTCAGTAAAGTTAAATGACTTGCCTAAGACCACACAGTTAATTAAAGCACAGAGTTGGGTTTCAAAGTCTAAGCATGTAAACCCAGTGACCACTTCTTTTCTCTTATATGAAAAAACTGTCTATGTAAAATTAAATTAGAGCCTAAAATATTTACAAATTATCTGTTGCATCTATTCACATGGGGACAAGAGCATATTGTTGTATAAAAATTTGTATAAATCTGTTGATCACTTATGACTGTACTATGAATCAAGAAATAATGACAAAGCAAGTCACTCTAAACAATACAGTAAATATTCCTGCAATGCATGACTATGAAATAAGATACGAAAGGTATTAATTTGATCCATAAACAAAAAATTGTACTTGTATTACTGGCTTTCACATTATTAGGAAACCAGTGAACCATATTATGTAAGAATCATATATAATGTGACATGTCATTGTACTACCAAAGACACATTATCTGAAATCCAATTCATTAAGACTTCAATAATATACATAAACCCAATGCTTAAAGAACACACTGTGTTGATGCTTCTGAAAAGAGGAGACCATCATATCTCAGGGGCATATATTATCTACAGTATTTTACAGTAAAATTCTGTTAAAATATCTGTTGAAATTTTACAATATTTTAACAGAAACTATGATAGACTGAACAAAGTGTGAAATGGATAATGATGCTGGAAAGAAAACAGTATGGCTGAAATGCCCACTTTCTTCATTCTGAACAAAATTACAAGCAATGAGATTACACCATAGTTTACACTGCAAATTTTCTAGGAAACTCCTATTCCTTTACAAGCATAAAAAGAGTCTATGTTGGGTTAAACGAAATTCAAACATCAGAAAAACAAAGAGTAGTAAAATTGGCAACCTGAGGCTCCACCAGATGCCCATTTCTACAGTAATCAACTCCAATGAGACTCAGGCAAACATCACCTCACCATAATACACTGTCTAATGATAGCTAATTCTGTTACTCAAAGAGGATAACTAGAACTCAGCTCAGCCCAGCCTGTGAGGTGAACACCTCTACTGTCAGAATTTGGTTCAGCAAAAATGCAGCAGTGAGGAGATTTGTGAAATGATAGCTGAGTATGCAACAGACAATTAAGGAATTTAAAACAGCTGCTAGGAATCAAAATGAGCCAACTGGCAGGAAAAAGACAGTTTTATACTAATTATCATATTTGAAAGAAAACAAGAGTACCCCCTTTACTCCTTAATGTACAGTGTTTCTTATACCATTCAAACATCTACCTTGGCAAAATAAAATCTACAAGCCATTACCTAGCCAAGGTTTTAAGTTGATTAAACACCAGTCAACACTCATTGCTGTATCTTTGGCTAAAACTTCAGGTACGGGAAGAAAATGCAAAGGGAAATTTGATTACAGAAAAAGGGTGCCAAGCTACAAGAGCAGTATTTCTTCTTCTTGTCATCTTTATTTGGAACATAATATTTTGCTCTGTAGTCTCTTGTGCTTGGAAGCACTCTAAATGTTATTATGTAAACATTCTGAAGGGTATGAAGCACATATCATGAACCATTCCAGCTATTATTCATCCATAATATGCTCCACCTCAAACCACAATCAGTACCGGATCAGGGCCAATAACCCCTTCCTGCTAACACACACTGATCCATTGAAGGTGGTTTCATGAGGTGGATAACAAGTGATTAACAGCACGGTCAGTATACCTGCGAGTAGGTGAGGATCAGCATCTTCAAAACATGAAAGATGACAGATCAGGGGATCTTCATGTCAAAATTTGTTCTCTTACTCAGCATCAAAGGAATAAATAAAAGGTGCTGTGAGGATGCTCAAGAGAGGAGCTATCAACTACTAAGTGCCAGGCACCTTACATAATATTGGATCATTTAATAGCACACAACTCCAATTTATACCCATCTTACAGATAAAGATACTGAGACTCAGGCAGGCGATGCTTCACATCTTTCATGTAACTACATTTATTATCCTCCAAATGGTAACGTGGGCATTAATCTGGCTCCAAGACTTATGTAATACATCAAATTCCACCAAAATAACTGTTATTTATTCATAAAATACGTATTTTGGTGTCTTCCATAGTAACAAGCTGGTGGGACGGCAAATTAGTGCAACCTCTGTGGAAAAGAATTTGGAGATACCTCAGAGAGCTAAAAATAGAAATTCCATTCGATCCAGCAATAGCACTATTAGGCATCTACCCAAAAGAGCACAAAACATTCTACGATAAAGACATCTGCACTCGAATGTTTATGGCAGCACAATTCACTATTGCAAGGATGTGGAAAAAACCCAAGTGCCCGTCAATCCATGAATGGATTATTAAAATTTGGTATATGTTTACAATGGAACATTACTCAATCATAAGAAATGACAGTGATCTAGTACCTCTTATACTTTCCTGGATTAAACTTAAGCCCATTATCCAAAGTGAGGCTCCAAAAGAACACAAGAACGGGCTCCACTTGTACTCGCCATCAAATTGGTACTAACTGATCAACACTAGGGTGATCACATGGCAGAAATACTCTCTAGGGATTAGGGGGATTGGGGGGAGGTAAATCCACAACTAAAGGACATGGGGAGCACTGTAGGGGGGGAAGGGCATGCCTTTAACCTGCACTTGGGTGAGGCAAAGACATAAAGTGTAACCATAATGTTTGTACCCTCACAATACCCTGGAATTAAAAAAAAAAAAAGCAGCTTGATTTTATCAAGTGAATTAGTACATGCTAATGGCTTTAGATCCTTCCCTTTGCTACATAAATGGGAAAGTCATTCCGGCAGGAGGAGTGATGGCCCAACAGGGCTGATCTTCATTAATATTACAAAGATGTCTTCCAGTTACCCGGCATAAGCACTAACAACTACCTTTTCCTGCTGTGACTCTACAATAAAGCTAGTTGAGTATGCCTGACAATATGTATTCTTCCTCTTATTACTATACGTAATGGATTCTTAGATATCTGATATCAGCAGAAGAGACCTCTGAAAGCCATGCAGTTAAACCATTAATTTGAATAATAAGTTTTACTGCCAGAAGTAGTAGTAGCAATGACAAACCTTCCCTCATGGAACATCAAGGCTGAAATGACTGCTTTACTGTAGTCTAATTTTTCACAAAATGACCTCTTAACCAAAGAGGAAAAGACTTGGCCAAATCAATATTTAAGCATAATCCAGTCTATATGCACCGGAAAGACAAAGCTTGAGGAAAAATAAAAAAAATTCATGTAAACATCTCAACCAGAGGCCAATATAAATGATTTAATAGGTAATTACCTTACTATTTCCTTATGATCTAAGATTTATATCTTATATACGTGAGATATATATATACACACACACACATCTATATATCTTAGATCAAGCAGAAAGTGATCAGATTTCCTTAAACTTATCCTAAACACCACCATAACTATTCTTACAACAAATGTGACTATCATATTAAGATCAGAAAGTTACAGATGAAATGAAGTGGGGACATTTTCAGTGTCACAAGTTATATTCTCAAGTCCATATAATTAAAAAACTCTTTGGAATTGTTCCCCTACTAATCGCCTACTAATCTACTGAACTCATTATCAAGCTGAAATTCAATTTGCAAAGGCAATGCATAGAATAATGGTTAAGAGCACAGATTATAACACCAGAATACCTCAGTCTGAATGCTGACTCTACCATTTATTAGCTGCCAGATTTCGGGCAAGTTAGGCTACCTCGGTTTATCTTTTCTTTACACAAAGACAAAAAGCCAAAAATATAACAACCACCAACACCCTACTCACACACAACACTCTGACATGAGTAAGAAGACCTAATCTTAAGCAGAAAAGAGACTTTATCAAATCCTTCCTTAAGGTTTTTTATTGAAGCTAACAAATATTAACCAATGATGGGTGCCTCCTGTGTAGCTTCTAAGGGACACTGGCAGAAAATAGATTCCTATAAACCAATTGGAATAACATTTTTCTTGATTTTCAAACACAAAGACAACTTCTTAATGTTTTCAAGACATCATCCCAAAATCTCCCTGAAGTGTAATCCCACTATATAGCTATATGGATAGTATACGGCAAGAATGGTAAGGCCCAAGCCAAGGAGCAATTACCTTTTAATACCATAAATGTCAAAATTTCATTCTGATAGGTAGGCCCCAATCCACACTATTAATAAAATACTTACTGTAATTATCTCCTTCAAAGTGGACTGTATTTCTTTTGGAAATCCTCATTTAAAAAAACATTTCAATACTTTATACAACATTTTTTTCTTTATAAACTAGATCCCTCAATCTTATACCATTCCTGACTTAGCAGGGAGGCTGTATAAATACCACTATGCCACTAGTAATAACCTATTCCAAGAACAATATAAGACTTCTCACATCACATATCCATCAACTCTTTTTGTTCTTTGACTCCACATACATAAAGACTTTAAGGTCCAAATTATTAAATCATTAAATATGAAATGTCCAATTTCAAATCAAAAGTTTAGTTTATTAAATCTCAAACAAGAAGCAGTACAATTAATCAAAGTATGTGCCTAAACTATCGGCACAGTTTGGCCATCTTAATGGAAGCTTGTTTGTGACAGCAGTGAAGAAGCCTACAGAGTGAGAGGCCATGAAATTGTAAAAGGTATTTTCCATAGCTTGTTGAGAACTGAATATTTTTCCTTGCTAGAAGTGGTCCAAAGCCTGGAAGAACTGGTAGTCAGTTGGTGAAAGGTCTGGTGAATACAGTGGACGACAGAGAGTTTCCAAGTCCAGCTTCTGTAGTTTGAGAAGCAGTATTTGTGCGACATATGGTCTAGCATTGTCTGCTAAGAGGATTGGCCTGTCTCTATTGACCAATTTTGGCTGCTTAATCACAAGTATCCCCATCATTTTGTCCAATGGGTTGCAGCAGGCATCCACTGTAATCAACTGACCAGGTTTCATGAAGTCGTAGTGGCTAATACCAGCACTGGACCACTAAACAGACACCATTAGCTTTTTTTTTAATGAATATTCGGTTTTGGACTGTGTTTTGGCACTTCATCTCTACCCAACCATTGTGAACACTTGGAATTGTCAAAAAGAATTCATTTTTCATCACACGTAACAATACAGTGTAGAAATGGTTTGCCTTTATGTCATGACAGCAGAGAAAGGCAAGCTTTGAGACAATTCCTCTTCTGATGCTCGTTTAATTCATGTAGCACCCATCTATCTAGCTTCTTTACCTTGCTGATTTGTTTCAATGGTCCAATATTGTTGGAATAGTAATGTCAAACCTTGCTGCTAATTCGCATGTAGGTTGAGATGGATTTATTTCCACTACAGCTTTCATTCAGCTCATCATTATCCACCTTGGTCTCATGTTGCCCACGCAGCTCATTTTCAAGATTAAAATCCCCAGAATGGAACTTCTCAGACCATCAATGTACTGTGCGTTCATTAGCCACATCCTTCCCAAACACTTCACATCCTTCCCAAGCACTTCATGGTATTTCCAGCTGTCTGTGCTGCATTGGTTCGACGACAGAACTCGTATTTGAAAATAGCTCAAATTTTTGACTTACCCATGGGTTTCACAAAAACTGCTCTAAAGAAAATGTGAAAGATAATCACAACCCAGACCATGCATTTGAAAGAATGAGGATGTACCTTCACCAATAAAAATAAAACAATAAGTTTCAAAGTGAAATGTCAGAGATATCAACCGTCAAACTTAGTACTTAAGGAAATCGGGCATTTCATACTTCATAACCTAAATATCTAGGCTTGAGTCTAGGTTATTAATGCTTCTAAAAAACATATCATAATTTGATCTCCAAAAGTAGAATGTAAAAAAATGGTTTCATGACTGATTTTCAATCCTAAATAGCATAAAATATGGCCACACTTAGGGTCTTCTTTCTTTGAAAGCCAAAATTAAATAATTGTTCAATTTCTAAATGAATATTATACATGTGGTCCTGCAATCACAAATAGTAAGACAGGTGGCCTCGCATACCTGAAAAGGCCTCAAAGAGGCATTGATCTTATTTTTAATTACTGCCAGAAAAAATAGTTTAATGTCATCTGAGCCCAAACCAAACCATTGGTTTTGACAGCTCAAATTATTTTGCTATTCCTGATGGATCAGAGAGATGCCAGAGGTGTTGCAAATGAATTCCTACGATACACTAGTGAGTATCAATTCATGAAGGGCCACTATGTGCCATCCTTTGCTAGGCAATAGAGATACAAAAATAAAACATTACTTCAAGAAGTTTAAAATCTAATGCAGGTATGCATAAATAACAATAATGAAAAATATTAAATAGTATTTCAAAAACTTCTAATAGTCACATTTGGTGGCAGACAAATTTGTCTCACTTTCATGTATGAATCATAATTAGGATGAATAGTTATGTTATCAGTACTGATTATGCCAAAATATAGGCTTGAAAGAAAGGAAACACTGAAAGAAACCTGTGTAAGTATCCACCTCAATCACAAAAAAGAAACTTAATATTGTAAACAGACGATCTTCCCAGGGCTTGGTTTCCTCAGGGGCACACTTGTAACTTCTGAAAGACAAAGAAGGCTGGGTGCCTCTTGTCTGGAGCCACTAGATCAATGAGAGGGAATTTCTTCTTTGGTTTTAGACAGCCTTTGGAGCGAGGAAAAAAAAATGGAGAGAGAGTTGAAGAAGCTTCGAACCTTCAAATATAGTCAAAACCCTGTCTAGTCAAAAAGAAGAGATTTACATGTTCAGATTCCTTTTTCATTTATTTATTCATTTACTCGAAAATACACATTGACCATAAATGAGATATCATGTCTTATAAAAACTGGGAATTCTAGATGGAGAGACACACAATAAACAAAAACTTAGCCAGAGGGCAAAAGATGTGGCACCCCAGTTCCAGCAAAAATGGATGGTCAGAAGAAATTCTCCTTCCTGGGGGATGGAACTCCCAGGAAGCCTTCCCCAGCTTTTGCACAGGCTCTGCTCCCCACCCATGGCATCTGTCTTCTCTGTGACTAGTTTGGGAGTTACTTTCTACATTCTTTGGCTACTCATGTTTGTGTAAGTATATAATCAACCGGTTTTCTTCTGGAAGTCAGGCACCGTAATTGCACTTATTTGAATATGTTCTACAGCAAAAGAAGAGATGATTGTCAATGAAAAGCTGTATGCCCGAGTAACAGAAGAAAATGAAATGCTAAGGTACCAATTTGCGAGCTTCTTCTTAAAGAAAATCTGACCCATCTAAAAATTACTCTACAACCTACCTTCAGTGGCCAAACTACAATACATACTTCCCCATGACATATCTATTGAGTTCCTTCTTTAAAGTTCAGTTCTTTCAGCTGCTGTAAAATGATGTCACTAAATTATAGGCATGCTTGTGAAGGTTTCTTTAAGTAATGGTCAGCAAGGAAGGGGCAGCAAAAAAAGAAAGAAAAGGAAAGACAGCAAGAAAAGAAAGACCAAGAAAAAAGAAAGAAAAAGGACAATTTTACCTGCTAAATCTCCTTGCCTAAGACAACCTCTGTTTCTAACCTCCTCCAGGGGGCTATTTAAGAGTGAAATGGCCCAGTCCAGGGGTGTCATTTTCAGTTATGAAAGAAGCAAGTAGAGCTTCTGTCTCTGAGCAGCACTTGACCCAAAGGGTGATGGGCAGAGGAAGAGGAAAGGGAATTAACCAGATCCCCTGTGGTTAGAGTCTGCACACAGCAGGGCTGATAGCCGTGTCCCTCTCAGCATGGTTTCCAAAGAACAGTTCTTTGATTGCAGAAGTTACGGCTGTCCAGGGCTGAGCTGCAGGGGAGGACTAAGGGCCAAAACCATGAGGGGAGGGGCAGCCAAGAAAGGTCCAGGATACAAAATGTAATAATTAACACATTTGTCACCTGGTGGTATAGAGCCATAAAATAGTGATGATAAAACAGTAGCAGTTCTATTGTAATTACCCCCTCCCAACCAACTGCCAAAGGTCTGGTGATTAATCAAGGTCTCTCTAGGCATTTCTCTAAACAAGCCCAGCCTCCAATCCCAGTGTAAAATCCACATGCCAGCTTCTACAAGTGAGAAACAGGCAGTTGACTTGAGAATTTTTTTTCCTCATCTGAAGAAACATGAATAAATCACACATCATCAAGTTTATCATTTTCCTCCTCAGAGAAATATGAAATATTATAGATCATCTCCAGTACATCAGCTTCTTCACACTCCATTAGCATGAAGGGACTATTTTTGATATAATTTATCAAACCACTGGCCTCATTTCTCCCATTTCCTTCAAAATGGAAACACGGACACAGTAGACTCAGGCCTCCCCTTGTTCACAAGCAGCTACATCTGCCTTCCACCCTGGGACAGGAGATAAGTAGGAGGGCATAATCAGCGACAGTTCATCAACCTGCACCACCACCCAAAAGGCTGAATGGAGTTGACCAAGAGATGAGAGTGGGAGCTGGTTAAGTATGCTTTAGTAAGATCCCTTTGAGGTGAGAATATGGCCTTTTTTTCTAAATGAAGAATCTGTCTCCCTTACTAAAGTCGGTTTTCTCCTCAAACTACCCCATTTTGATGTGATAAGGGTCCCACTTAGGATGGCTGCCTGGTTAGTAAGCTACAAGCACTTACTGAGAGCCAGAAACATTTGAAAACTGCAACAGAAAATTAAAACATTCACTCTATTTTTAATCCCTCCTCCCATTAGTACCATTAAAGAGTTTTAACGGTAAAGCTGAGAACCAAATGATCCATTCAATTCAATTTGATTATAATTATTATTTTAATTAATGAGGTCCTACTATGTTTGAGGCGATTATCATATGGCTCCTGCTCCTAGTCAGCTACACAAATGTATACCCAGCTAGCTGCAATATAAAGTTAGAATCAGACAAGGGGTGCAAAATGTTCATGGATAAGAAAGCATTTCATTTGGATCTTGAAAATTAAGTAAAATTTCAACATCCTGGATGAAGTTCAAAACAGGAAAGATAGCTGAGGGTAAAGGAACATCACTGAGACTCATGAAAGGGAAGGGACACTGGCACAGAAGGGTATGCGGGTAAGATGTGAATTAGGCTAGCATGGTTCTTGAACGGCAAGCTGAGTACTAACTTTAACACATAAGCAACAGGGGGCCATTGGATGTTTTTCAGCACAAGAATAATGATTAAAACTGTGTTTAAGAAGTTAACTCTAGCAGAAATGTGGAAGATGACACAGGAGAGTTTAAACTGGAGTCAAGAAGGCAGGTGAGAAGACTCCTGCAACAGAATTTGCCTGCACGTCCTCTCTAAAGCATATGGCTAGAAGATAAGACTTGTTTCAGCAGTCTTTTATTAATCACACCAAGCACTAATAGGTGCTTGATACGATTTGCTGAAATAATAAATAGACATGTGTGCGAGATTTCTGTAAGAATGTTCACAGAAGCATTGTTTGTAATAGTGGAAAATAAAAACAACCTAAATGCTCACAAACAGAATAGATAAATGGTGGCATAGGCTTAAAATAGAATATTATACAGTAGTGGAAGAGCAAAATATAGCAACCTGAATTAATTACACAAATATAATCTTCAGTTTAAAAAGTTGCAAAAGTACATAAATAGTAAGATGCGATTTTTCAAAATATAAACTTACTGCATATTATTTGTTGGGTTTCACATGTAGAAAGTGTATAAAGACATTTATAACCTAAATAAGAAATTCAGGGAGAAAACACAGTCAGAATTACAATGAGGGCTTCAAGGATACTGGAAATGTTATATATTTAAAGCTGGATGGTGGGTACATAAATATTTATTACATTACTTTTTGTAACTTTATTTAATAATAAATTTTAAAAGATAAAGCAAACATAATGAATAGAGGAATCTTGGGGCAGGGTAGTCACAGTTAAGGAAATTGACAAGATAATAATCAATGAAGGAGACTGAGAAAGGGCAGTAAAAGCAGTGAGAAGTCAAACCCCAAAATATCCCAGATCTGGAAAATGACAGGCTTGTAACAGCTGCAGAGATGGCAGAATGTACGCTACAGTTCATGCACCTGATCTAGACTGGGGTGGGAAATGAGAAGCCAAGGAGTAATGAGAGAATCAGAGATGAGGCAGGACCAAGGGACTGATCTCAGAGCAAAGAAAGGGGAAGGGGGAGCTAATGCTGGCGAGAGGGCCAGGTAGACCATGATGACAGGGTGGTCCAAAAGTCGCCATACATAGGGAAAATGGGAAATTGTAGCTAAATGTACCTTTACAGAATATTCATTATAAAATTTTTCCTTTCTATGCAGACTTTTGGGACACTCTGTATAACTAAAAACGAATGAAGGGAACCCTGGATGGAAGACTTCCTTTACAAAGAATACCAAGAAGTTATCACTGACCTCCAGGACAATATCAAATATATTTGTGTGTGTTTATTTTGTTTTTTTAAAAAAAATTCCAAAGTTGGCATCAAAATTTGCTCCCCAAGCTTCCCTTTCGAAAGACTGAATTTTATACTACATTCATCCTGCTTCAAATGATAAAGTATTTTCTTCCACTTTAAGACTGAATTGGGACAGGACAGCTTGGAAAGAAAATCAAAGCAGAATAAAAACACATTGACTTTTCATATTTTTCTTCTTACAGGAATGCAATGGGATAACTTATTTTTAAAAATCTGAAGTTTATTAGGCTGGTATTTATTTTGGTTTCCCTGGAGGGTACAATTATGCCTTAGAAAGACCTGTGGCTGAAAGACTTTCACAATAAACTATTTCTATGCTTACCACATGTACCAGGAGGAGTAAAGAAAGTCTCCTTTGTGTAGCATTTTACAGAGAGACAACCCTTACTCTTTTCTCTCAGTAGCATCATTTACTCTGGCATTAGAGCTCCTCTGACCACTACCCAAGCCACAGAGTTACAGCCTATGGGAATTACACAAAAGGTTTATTTGAACACTCCAGCTAGATCTGAAAGTAGGAGATAAAATATCACCTTGAAATCATCTCCTTGGCACAACCAAACCATTAATTCCAGCATTTGCAATGAAAGTTGTACCAAGCCTAGTGGCCAGCTGGTAAGGGTTGATCTCAGAGTCCTGTGATTTCCTCTAGATCAGAAAATTTACACTAAGCTTAGAGTTCAACTCTCACATGAAGTAGCCCTTATCCTGCTAAATTTCTGTCTCCGTTTCCTGTTTCTGGGAAAATCACACTTCACAAGTTGAGTATATGAGCCCAGTTCTCTGCTCTTTACCAGAGCTGTGGATAGGTAAGCTAGAGATTTACAGAAAATACCTGCCCAATCATCATGTGGTAAAAATAATCCACACGAACACAGGAAGTGAGACACCATTGGAGAGTCTCCTCACTGCCAAATTAGCAGGTGGCAATGCTAAGAGATGCCCAGGAAAGCTATGATGTACAGGTACTAAAAATGCATGAAGAGAAAAGCACAATGTAACACCTCTGGATAATCACCTCCATTCCAGAAGAATCCACCCTTGCACCAGGGTAACCAAAACTCATTCTTCAGGGCCTGAGTATTAACCACTAAAATCAAAGAGGAATAGATGTGTATTTACTTGGACTCAGAGATGTGTCTGTAAGAATGTGAAGTACATACAGACTCATAAACCCATATATTTTCTTCACTTGTACAGACTTGGCTGGGTACATCCAACCATTAGCTACACAGGGTTCAGATCCAATTCTCTCTGAGCCATAAAGTGCCACAGGGACATGGAGAGCTGGTGTGGTGGGCTTGTATTCCAACTGCTTGTTGAAGCCTGTGGTATCCAGCTGAGCCAGAGGTGGGTCCAAGGTAAACAGAAGAGAAGACAAGCCAGTAAAGTGAGACAGCAGGGAGGCCTAGCCCATAAAAACACAGTCATGAACAACATGGAGACATGCACTTCCCCATGAGTCACAGTGGGCTATTAAAATGCTGCCTACTTACTGCTAAGGCATTCTAAAAGATATTCACAGGACTTTGTTATATAACAATGGACATCACTAGGACTTCATAGGATCTGATAAAAGTTCATTCTGTATTTTTAGTAACACATAGCTATGTGAAAACTGACTATTTTTTCATTGCAACAGGGGAAAAAAACAATTTTCCACTAAAATCCCTTTTTAATGCAACAGGAAGTTCTAGATGATGTCATCAATGGCAAAGAAAACCAAGAGAACCATCCCTCTGTATCTCAGAAGGTTCAAAACTGTATTTCCCTCAAAAAAGATGTAACTGGTATCCAAGTGGTACTGCCATTCATATTTCTCTTAAAATGTTCTCAAGACACTGTACAAGTGGCTAATGGCAGCACAGGAACACTCACCCTTCAGGAGACTAAAGCACATAATAATATAGGTCCAAAATTTAGAGGAATATTAATTTTCCAAGAACGATGAATGAAAATAAAAATGATGTTAATTGTGGAAGACTTGAAAAAATTCCAAGGACAAAGAGAGAGATGAGATAACTCCAATACAAAACAAGTAGATTTAACTCAAACAGAAAACACAAACCCTTGCTAGGGTGGTACAGTATACAGAAAACTTAAATCTCTTACACCAGCGGTCTCCAACCTTTTTGGCACCAGGGACCATTTTAATGGAAGACAGTTTTTCCATGGACCAGGGATTAGGGGATGGTTTCAGGATGATTCAAGTGTGTTACATTTATTGTGCGCTTTATTTCTATTATTATTACATTGTAAAATATAATGAAATAATTATTCAATGCACCATAGGTTGGGGACCTCTGTCTCACACATTATAAAAATGACTTTTCTTGGAGGGAATATACCTTTCCTTAATGATATCCCAGCCAGAGCCAGAATATGGGTTGTCTGATTCAAATCTCTGCACCATGACTTATTGCTACCTGTGTAATCTTGGTTATGAGATTTACCTTTTCTGAGACTCAATTTCCTCATCTGTAAAATGGGGATAAGAACTGTGGCAAAATTGTTTTGAAACTAAATGAGGTAATATAAATGGAAGTGTCTTTAAAAACATCACAATGTAAGGTCCGTAGCAAAAATAAGTAAATCTGGATGACCTCCATCACCTTTGCAGGATCATGGTGTGGTGGCTACAAGCACAGCTAAGTATAAATCCTGGCTCAGCGAGCTACTTACTACCTGTATCAGTGGTCCCCAACCTTTTTGACACCAGGGACCAGTTTCATGGAAGACAACTTTTCCACAGATGGGGGGAGGGGTGGGGAGGGGGGCAGTGGAGGCGGAGCTCAGGCAGTGACGCCCGCGATGGGGAGGGAAGCAGCTGTAAATACATATGAAGCTTTGCTCACTTGCACCGCATCCCCCCAAGTTTCATGGAAGACAATTTTTCCATGGAAGTGGGGGGCAGCGGAGCTGTGCAGCCGAGTGCCTAGCGGGCCATGAACCAGTGCCAGGGATTGGGTCAGACCTATATGACCATAAACAGGTTTCTTAATCTTTCTAAGCCTGTTTCCTCACTGGAAAAATAAAGATAACAGTAGTACTTCCTTGAAAGGGTAACTGTGAGGAATAATTGAGTTATTACCTGAAACATGCGTAGAATAGTATCTGGCACACAGTCAAGCTCAATAATTGCTAACTGGGATTGTGATTATTACCACTTATAAAATTTCAAAATTTATTGACAGGTGGAATGTCTCCTTTGAAATTTCAAAAAAATAGAGGCAAAGCACAGGATTTAATCAAGTCAGATCTTCTAAGCATGCCATGTCTCCTGTAAAGATATTTATGTAATGATGGCATTTTGCATTGGTCATGGAATACTTTTCATTTTTATAAGTGTAGCTAATACGGTTTTTACTTTTAACTAAGAAAGAGGCAAAATACTGAGAAAATAATTCACATAAAAAATTGACTTATTAAAAAGCAACTTCTGAGGACAAGCTCTCCAAACTAGGAAGGCTGTTCATTGGGGAGGGGCATACATGCTTGCGTGCTAAGGCCCCAGGCTAGGATCTTAGCACAGTTTTTCTGCAGGAAGGGTGGGTGCTCTCCCAAATCACCGTTCCTGGGACCCCCACAACACACTCCCTTCAGTTTAGTCTATGTGTACTCCCATTCCTCCTGAATCTGGCTCTCAAACCTCTCCCAGGTCTGTGTACCTGAGCCATTAGCATGTGTCTCTGTGCAATGTCAGCAGGCAGGGAGTTCCCAAACTGTGCACCCCTGATCCACTACAAGTCCTCAAAGGAAGAGGTGTGGGCCCTCTATCTGTGGGGACCTCAGCCCAGGGCATGCACCCACTGGAGAGAAGTGACCACTCAAGAGCTGGTGCAAACTGCTCTTCCTGCAGTAATGAGCGGGAGGAGTAGCACCCAGTCAGTGAGTGTGTCAGAGTGTGAGGCACTTGGCTGCCATGGAGCTGGGGGCTAGGCTATTACTCTCCCAATGCCACACCCTTAAGCAATATGGTGGCTGGGGAGGATGGGAACAGTCCCAGATCCCCACTCCTCGGCACCCCACCACACTCTCTTTTCGGATATGTCCACGCAGGCTTCCTTGCTACTCAGGTCCAGCTCCCAGACTTCTCCCCTGCACCACATCCCCCTACACCCCTCTTATGTCTGGGGGGTCACTGGGGCCGGCTAGCTTATCTGAGCTGCAGGCGAAACACCAGCTGGCAGGGAGTTCCCAAACTGTGTCCCCCTGTTCCACCACAAGTCCTCAAAGAAAGAGGTGTGGGCCCCCCTCTCTGTGGAGACCTAGAACTACTCTAGATAGCGACCTAGGCAAAGAGTTTAAAAAGAAGACCCCAAAGGCAATCAGAACAACAAAAATTAATAAATGGAACTTGATTAAATTAAAAAGCTCCTGCACAGCCAAGAAAACAACAAAACTAACAGACAACCTACAGAATAGGAGAAAATATTTGCATGCTATACATCCTTTAAAGGGCTAATAACCACAATCTACCAAGAACTCAAGCAAATCAGCAAGAAAAAAATCGAGCAACCCTATTAAAAAGCTGGCAAAGTCATGAACAGAAGAAGCTTTTCTAAAGAAGACAGACTAATGGCTAAGAACATATGAAAAAATCCTCAATGTCACTAATCATTAGGGAAATGCAAATCAAAGTGACAATGAGATATCACCTACCCCCAGTAAGAATGGTTTTCACCAAAAAGTCCCAAAATAACAGATGCTGGCATGGATGAAAAGAGACAGAACACTTATATACTGTTGGTGGTACTGCAAACTAGTATAACCTTTATGGAAAATAGTATGCAGATTCCTTGAAGAACTAAAAGTAGACCTACCATTTGATCCATCAATCCCTCTACTGGGTATTTACCCAGAGGAAAAAAAGACATTTTATCAAAAAGACACTTGCACTCAAATGTTTACTACAGCACGATTCATAAACACAAAGATGTGGAATCAACCCAAGTGCTCATCAATTCATAAGTGGATTAATAATATGTGGTATATGTATACCATGGAGTACTACTCAGCCATAAAAAATGAATTAATAACCCTTTGCAACAATCTGGATAAAACTGAAGACCATTCTCCTAAATGAAGTATCTCAAGAATGGAAAAACAAACAGCACAAGTACTCACTATTGCATTGGAACTTACCAATCAGTACTCATGTGCACAGATGGAAGTAAAATGCAGCAGAAATTAAGCAGATGGGACGGGGATGGAGGGGATATAGGTAAAATCGTACCTAATGAGTACAATGTATACTAACTGGGTGTTGGGCATACTTACAATTTTGACTCAAGAGGTACAAAAGCAATCCATGTAACCAAAACATTTGTACTCATGTAATATTCTGGGGAAAAAAAAAGCAACTTCTCGCTGGCCATTGTGGCTCACACCTGTAATCCCAGAACTTTGGGAGGCCAAGGTAGAAGGATTGCTTGAGGTCAGGAGTTCAAGACCAGACTAGGCAACATAGTGAGACTCTATCTCTACAAAAAAAAAAACAAAAAAAAAAACAAAAACAAAAATAGCCACGCATGTGGTGTGCACCTGTAGTCCCAGCTACTCAGGAGGCTGAACAGTAGGATCACTTGAACCCAAGAGTTTGAGGTTGCAGTGAGCTATGATGATGCCGCTATATTCTATTCTAGCCCAGGCAACAGAGTAAGACCCTGTCCAACAAAGAAAAAGTAAAAGAAAAGAAAGAAAGAAAGAAAGATTGATTTTCAGAAACAAACATATTAGAACGGATTTTTCAGAATGATCCAAATTTAAATTAACAACACTTTACCCCAGTTAACAGTTAAGATTTTACTGCATGATCTTCTTAACCAAGAAGATTAAGTATTATAAAATAGTATATGTAAGCAAGGTGGGATAATTATTCCTAATGTTCAAATCCTGTAATAATACTTGATTCATACAAACATTGCTGAGAAAAATATGAACGGTGGTTTGGACAGGCAAAAGCATTGCCATTTTACAAAAGAAGAAACAAAATACCAAAAAGGTGAACAACTTCTCTAGCATTAGGAGCTCTTGAGTCAAGTGTAAAGAATGTAGAGCTGAGATACTCTGTCCCTAGCTCCAAAGGATAGACAGGAAGACTCGAAAGCTATAGCTAAAGAGTAATTATCAAGTGACTGCTTGGGTATTGTCTTAAAGTACTATTGTTATGTAATTATTATACTAACAATGTCTATAGCCTTCTTATTTGTGCTATGAATTACTGAACGGACAACATTTCACCCTTCAATGGAAAGTAATAAAAAAATCATTGTAGCCAGTAACTCTAAGGAAACCTCATTATAGTGAGAATATCTGCAAAAAGCCATCAGTCTATGGGATTCTTCACTCCTGCTGAAGTGATACATAGAATCCAGAAAGGTTCCAAACTATTAATATATTGGAATTTGAGTGCCTTGCAGGTTATCAGGTTATGTGTGAGACAGTCATACCATTTCTTCTTAATGAAAATAGAAGCATACCTCTAAGATACTACAGACTTGGATCCAAATCACTGCAATAAAGTGAGTATCACAATGAGGCGAGTCACACAAATTTTTTGGCTTCCCAGTGCACATGAAAGTTATTTTACACAATATTGCAGTCTACTAAGTGTGCAATGGCATTATGGCTAACAAAAACAATGTACATATTTTAAGTTTAAAATATTTTACTTCTAAAAAAAGCTAACAATCATCTGAGCCTTCAGTTAGTCACAATCTTTTTGCTGGTAGAGGGTCTTACCTTGATGTTGATGGCTGCTGAATGATCAGGGTGGTGGTTGCCGAAGACTGGGGTGGTTGTGACAATTTCTAATAATATATCTATGGCTGCTATAGCTTTATGAAATACAGCCTTTTTAAATAATAAGATTTGAAAGTCAAATTGCTCCTTGATCCATTGGGTTGCAGAATAGATGTTGTGTTAGCAGGCACAAAAATAACATTAACCTCCTTGTATATATCCATCAGAGCTGTTGGGTGACCACACACATTATCAATAAGCAGTAATATTTTGAAAGGAAATTTTTTTCTCTGAGCAGTAGGTCTTAACAATGGACTTAAAAAATTCAGTGAGCCATGCTATAAACAGGTGTGCTATCATCTAGGCTTTGCTGTTCTATTTGTAGAGCAAAGGCATAGTATATTTAGCATAGTTCTTAAGGGCCCTAGGATTTTCATGATGATAAATGAGCATTGGCTTCAACTTAAAAGTCATTAGTTGCATTAGCTCCTAACAAGAGATTTATCCTGTCCTTTGAAGCTTGAAGCCAGACATGGACTTCTCTTTAGCTATGAAAGTCCTAGATGGAATCTTCTAATAGAAGCCTGTTAAGGCTACATTGAAAATCTGTTGTTTAGTATAGCCACCTTCATCTGGATACCGTGCTGCAGCTTCTACATCAGCACTTGCTACTTCACTTTGTACTTCTATGTTATACAGATGACTGCTTTTCCTAAACCTCTTGAACCAAACTCTACTAGTTTCCAACTTTTCTTCTGCAGCTTCTTTACCTCTCTCAGACTTCAGAGAATTAAAAAGAATTAGGGCCTTGCTCTGGGTTAGGCTATGGCTTAAGGAAATGTAGTGGCTGGTTTGATCTTCTACCAAGACCACTAAAACTTCCTCCACATCAGCAATAAGGCTGTTTCGCTTTACTATAATTCATGTCTTCACTGGAGTAGCACTTTTTATTTCCTTCAAGAACTTTTCCTTTGCATTCACAACTTGGTTAACTGGCACAAGAGGCCTAGCTTTCCACCTGTCTCAGCTTTTGACATGTCTTCCTTACTAAGCTTAATGATTTCTAGCTTTTGGTTTAAAATGCGATATGTGTGATTCTTCACTCAAACACTTAAAGGCCCTTGTAGGGTTATTAATTAGTCTAATTTCAATATTGTTGTGTGTCGGGGAACAGGGAAGCCTAGGAAGAGGAAGAGAAACAGAAACCATCAGGACACACACAACATTTATGGATTAAGTTTGCCATCTTACATGAATGTGCTTTGTGGTCCCCCAAAACAATCGCAACAGTAACATCAAAGATCACCAATGACAGAGCATCTTAAGAGATATAATAATAATGAAGGTTGCCCACTATCTCCACTTCTATTCAACATAGTGCTGGAAGTCCTTGCCAGAGCAATCGGACAAGAGAAGGGAATTAAGGATGTCCAAATGGGGGCAGAAGAGGTCAAATTCTCACTCTTTCCTGACAATATGATATCATATCTATGAAATCCCAAGGATTCAACCAAGAGACTCCTGGAATCGATAAATGAATTCAGTAAAGTCTCAGGATACAAAATTAATGCACACAAATCAGTGGCATTCATATACGCCAATAACAGTGTCATGCTGAAAATCGAAATCAAAGATGCAACACCTTTCACGATAGAATCAAAGAAAATTAAATATTTAGGAACATATTTAATGGAGGAGGTGAGAGACCTATGTAGGGAGAACTATGAAACACTGAGAAAAGAAATTGTAGAAGAGGTAAAAGATGGAAATCTCTACCATGCTCATGGACTGGCAGAATCAATACTGTTAAAATGTCCATACTACCTAAAGTGATCTATAGAATTAA
Organism: Indri indri; assembly: GCA_004363605.1. NCBI lineage: Eukaryota > Metazoa > Chordata > Mammalia > Primates > Indriidae > Indri > Indri indri. The sequence continues at coordinate 265,844 of RJWJ010000250.1, forward strand.
TGCAATCCCTATCAAAATACCATCATCATTCTTTACAGATTTAGAAGAAATAATCCTACACTGTGTCTGGAACCAGAGAAGACCTCGGATAGCCAAAGCAATCTTAAGCAAAAAGAACAAATTGGGAGGCACCAGTCTGCCAGACTTCAAACTTTACTACAAGGCTACAGTAACCAAAACAGCACTGTACTGAAACAAGATCAGAGATATAGACCTTTGGAATAGGATGGAGAACCCAGATATAAACCCATCCTCATACTGTCATCTAATCTTTGAAAAAGTAGAAAAAAATATATATTGGGGAAAAGAATCTCTATTCAATAAGTGGTGCTGGGAAAACTGGATATCCACCTGCAGAATACTGAAACTGGATCCCCACTTCTCACCTCTCACAAAAATCAGCTCATGATGGATAACAGACTTAAACCTAAGGCATGAAACCTTAGGAATTCTGGAAGAAAATGTTGGGAAGAAAAGACTCTTTCAGACATCGGCCTAGGCAAAGAATTGATAAAGAAGACCCCCAAAGCAATCACAGCAGCAACAAAAATAAACAAATGGGACCTGATCAAATTAAAAAGCTTCTGCACAGCCAAGGAAACTATCATTACAGTGAATAGACAACCTACAGAATGGGAGAAAATACATTCTTTCTACACATCGCATAAAGGGCTGATAACAAGAATCTATATAGAACTAAAGAAAATCAACAAGAAAAAAATCAAACAAACCATCAATAAATGGGCAAAGGACATGAGCAGAAACTTTTCAAAAGAAGATAGAATAATGGCCAGCAAACAGATAAAAAAGTGCTCAACATCTCTAATCATTAGGGAAATACAAATCAAAACCATAATGAGATATCACCTAACTCCAGTGAGAATGGCCTTTATCAAAAAGTCCCAAACCAACAATAGCTGGCATGGATATGGAGAGATTGGAACACTCTTACACTGCTGGTGGGACTGCAAATTAGTACAACCCCTGTGGAAAGTAATGTGGAGATACCTCAAGGGCTAAAAATAGAAATATCATTTGATCCAGCAATTCCACCACTAGGCATCTACGCAAAGGAAAAAAAGACATTCTACAATAAAGATATCTGCACTCGAATGTTTATAGCAGCACAATTCACAATTGCAAAGATGTGGAAATAACCCAAGTGCCCATCGATACATGATTGGATTAATAAAATGTGGTGTATATATATATATATATATACACACACACACACACACACACACACACACACCATGGAATACTACTCAACTACGGAAAACAATGGTGAACTAGCACCTCTTATATTATCCTGGATAGAGCTTGAGCCCATCTTTCGAAGTGACGTTTCACAAGGATAGAACAATATGTGCCACATGTACTCGCCATCAAATTGGTACTAACTGATCAACGCTAAGGTGCTCACATGGTAGTAATACTCATTGGGTGCCAGTCAGGTGTGTGTGTGGGTAAACCCACAACTAATGGAAGCAGAGCGTACTGTATGGGAGAAGAACATGCTTGTAGCCCTGGCTTGGGAGAGGCAAACACATTATATGTAACCAAAATGTTTGTACACCCATAAAATCCTAAATTAAAAAAAAAGAAAGAAAGAAAAACTGTTCCAAAAAAAAAAAAAAAGAAAAGAAAAAGTCTAAAATATCGCTAGAATTACCAAAATGTGACACAGAGACCTGAAGTGAGCACAGTTGTTGGAAAAATGATGCTGACAGACTTATTCAGTGCACGGTTGCCATAAACCTTCAATTTGAAAAAAAAAAAAAGAAAAAAACAAAGAAAAGAAAAAAACCCATAAAACAAAAAAACACACAATATCTATGAAGAGCAATAAAGCAAAATACAAAAAACCAAGCTATGCCTCCATTAGAAAAGAGCTTGTTGGAAGTAAGAAGGAACGACATATAAAAAGCAAGTACACATTTCTGTCATACAAACATTCCAGGTCCTTCCTCTGTTCCCCAACTAATGCCAGGAACAATTCCTCAAAATGCCAAGAATAAGCCATTGCAGAGAATGGAATATAACAGTTTTCCTCAACACTTTCTTAAACAGAAGGCCCCCAAACCTTCAAAGATAAAGGACTCCACGTTTTAAGAAAATTCAAAAGGAAGAAGCTGAAATTCCAAAGAATTTCAGCATATAACAACATTACGGCCAGGTTGGTGAATTCTTTTACATTATACATTACGAATCAAAAAATGCGACTGGATATAATTACCATCAAAATAGATCCTTTAAGAATTCTTGGTGGTTTGGAGAAAAGTTTATGAATTGTGATGAATTTTATGGGCCAAATCCAATGCACTAAGTGAGTCATCAATTCTCATTTATTAAGTATTAATCAACTACAATCATGATGTTTCATAATCATTATATTGTAGGCATAATAATGAAGGCAATGTGATTTGCTTCCCATAAACTTTGGCAGGCAATAACACTGTCTAATAAGAAGACAGCCAGGCAAATAGTTTATGGTGTTGAGAGACATACTAAAATAGGTAAAAAATGCACAGGGGAAGAAGGCATTAGATATATGTATTTCTAAGTTATTAAAATTTGAAAAAATATAAAGGTGAGATTAATGTTACAGAACCTGTCTGCATCTTTAGAAATGAAAGGTTTAAGTTATATGAAATATCTTCTGCTCTCAAGGATGTACTATAGCTGCACAAGAACCTTTGCATAGAATTTGAATAAGTGATGGGTTGAGAAGAATCAGATGAAATTGAAGAAGAAAAATAACATTTCCCATGAAAGAACATTCTTTAATTATGAAGACGGTTGTCTGGGATTACCCTACAGAATCCTTGCAAATCCTTGCTCTTTATACCTGTTAAAATGAGAGTTACCTGGAAAGCTGTTTTTCCTGCCTTGCTCTCTCAAGTCCACTGACACAAAAACAACTGAGAATAGAGAAGCAGCAACACCAAAAGACATCCTGTAAATGCTGGGCAACAGAAGCAGAAGCCTCTGATCCCTCACTTCATGACAGGATTGGAAGTTTGTGGCTTCCAATACTGTCAGGGTTGTGCTGGTGGAACAGAGGAGGGTTAGGAAATGAAAGTAGAGAATGAGGGAAGGTTGGTGGGGAAAAAGGGTTTCCATCACAAAGCAACAGCAGTGTGAAAAAACTCAGGGCAGGTGAGGCAATTCTGTAGTCTTCTGACCCCTGAAATGCAGAAAGAAATGTAGTTCTCCATCTTAAAATTCTCTGCCTAAGAAAAGGAGGGAAAAACTACCAAAAAAAAAAAAAAAAACTTGTTTATAATAAAGACTACATTCTGTAGCAATTTCCTAGATTCCTGGGGTTAGAAATCTAGATTGCCAATGGATAAGTGAGCCTTAAAATCACATCCCTGCTGACAAAAATTCATTTCTTATAACCGTCTCCATTTACCGGAATGCTGAATCTTTCCCATGGGGAAGGAACAAATGAAAATGTTATTTCTCTGCTCATGAACTCATACCTTTCTGTCTGCTTTTCACTGTTGGCAATTTCATTCTCCTCCAAATTTGACTAAAGCCCGTGACCTGAGGGAAATAATGTCTATATAATAATCTTCTGAAACTCTAATTCTGAGTCATGTTTTTTTGGATGTTGCCTCGCAGTTTATGAAAATTGCACTGAGCTATGAAATGTAAGTGATGTGATGTCTCTGCCTAACATAATCATTTTGCTGGTGAACATGTTGCAAATACTAATGAAAAGGAGGCTCCCACAAAAGCCATGGAAGCTGGTTAATGGCAACAATCTAGCAGCAGTGGCCCCCATCTTCAGGGCTGTTCCTCACATTCCTCTCAGAACTGCAAAGAGTAAAGGACAGGGGGGCAAAACAATCAAAAAAAAGAGGAAAGGATTCACTTCCATTGTAACCCCTCCCTTGTCCCCACTTGCCTGAAATCTCTAACTTATCATTGTCTGTGAGCTTGGGACAATAGTATGCAATCTGATAGTTTGAAAACAATGGTTTATTGACTTTTCACTTCAAAGAAAACTTCAATTTTGAGATAGGCTCAGTTATCCATTTTATGTCAGTTTAGTCATACAGTGTAATTAAGGAGCATTTCTCTATGAGATATGCAGGTAACTATAGCACATGATAGTAGACCCTAAATGGCTGAAATTTCTCTCTTATAATTCAGTGAATTTACCACAATCAAAGGAACTATCATTACTTTACTACTTCTCCAGCCATTGACATCTACTCAATGTGCAAGTAAGCGAACTAAATAAAGTAGAGTTATAAAGATAACTTGTCCCTAGTAAATCTAATCTCAAAGAAAGAGCTTGGACCTTTTATTAATAACATAAATGTCTGTGATCTATGGTGTCTCTTCACTTACCATTATTACCAAAAAAGAAGTGGAAATAAAACTTTAAAATATATTTAGCTATCAAACTGCTTTTTGAGATACAGTAGATAAAAGTTCTCTTTTTTTTAATACAGAGCGCTATTATTTGAAATTCCCTCCCTCTCCTGATTCCCAGAAAAAGGAAGGTTTTTACGGTTTCCAATTTTCAGCAAGCACTACTGTAATTGTATTTGGATCTTGAGGCTCTTTAGGGAATGATGCAATGTTAGAAAATTAAACAGCAAATAAAGTTTTTTTAAGTAACCCATACATACATGGCATCACTATCTAGGATTTGTCAACCCCCATTTTACTAGCAATACTAAGAAGCAATAATTGGCAAGTATTTCATTAATAATCAAGTATAAAATCATATCCCTTAACATTTTTTCTGAAGACTATTTTATATATTGAACTGGTAGATATTTAAATGAATTCAAGGCATGGTAAATTACTTCTGGTTCTCATTGAATACATTTCACGAAACCTCTGCATTCTATAGCCATATGGCACCCATGATTTCAAAAAATCAAAATCATACCATTAAACTCTTAACTGTGAAGTCTTCCCAAGGCTAAGAAAAGGAACAGGGCTTTAGGTGGTAGTATGGTGGCAGTACAATTGTTTTTAAGAAGAATTAATCATTTGTCATAAGCTCTGCAGCAGTTCTCCAAAAATAACTCATCTGAAGTACTCCGTGATGATTTTTTTTCCTTAAATAAAACAATTCTTATTTGAAGAAATTTTGCAAATAGGTTGGCCATGTTTTCTGCATGCAACAAATCATCAAAATAAACCCAAAGCCCCGGGCCCCAATTTTATATGCAAACTAAAAAAATTTTTTTTTTTCTATTAGAGAACAGGTTATATTATGGGTAACCTGACAACAAGGAGGAAATAATGATCTAATATTTAGGGCAAAAACATCATCGTCACAATAGCTGCTGGTACGAAATATGTATTACCTGCTGGGAGCGGCAGCTCATGCCTAGAATCCCGGGACTTTGGGAGCCCAGGACAGCAGGGTTGCTTGAGGCTCAAGACCAGCCTGGGCAACATGGTGAGATCCTGTCTGTACAAAAAGATTTTAAAAATTCGCCAGGAATGGTGACGTGTGCCTCTAGTCCTAGCTACTCAGGAGGCTGAGGAAGGAGGATCACTTCAGCACATGAGGTTACACTGAACTGTGATTGCACCACTGCACTCCAGCCTAGGTGACAGAGCAAGACCTTATGTCTAAATAAAATTTTAAAAAAAGTATTTCCAAGAGTAAAAACAAAAAGTTCACTCACTCACCAGCCCACAAAGGACTTTATATTCTTCATTATTAAGGAGCCATATATGTCACATTAAATCTAATATAAATTTCTAAATACTAAGACTTTCAAATCCTGATTTAGACACATATTGAGAATTCATTATCTTACTGCTATTACATATTGTTCTTCCAAAATATACACCCAAACTCTGCTTCTTTAAAAGCAGAGCAGAAATTTCCATCTTTTGTTTTCACTGGTTAGTATTAGGCTGTACCTCTTGATATCATCATCTATGTCTTAAAGCTTCCAACTCAGGGGGCTAAAAATACTGGGAGAGTTTAGAAACTACCATGAGGAAGCGCCTCTTAGAGAGCACACAGTAAATGTTTGTTGAAGACTGATGAGTCATAGGTTTGAAAAACCACTTTACACTTGAAAATCAACAAGTTCAATCACAAAATATCCAACAGTACCATTGCAATATAAAACTAAAACCAGATTCATGGCAACTCTGTAACTTCCTCAGCCTGATCGGTTATCAAGTTTGGGGTATTTAATTTTATTGAAAGAAATTACAGTCCCCAAACAAGTCATGTGACTGTGTATGTCCTTAAGCCAAACGTATTTAAAATATATTGTATACTCCACTAGTACAAATCCCAGGAGAATGTTCTTATCATTTCTTACATACATACTTTTTAAATGCCTAGAAATAGGAGGCATTTAAACAGTAAAATCAATTCAGATTTGTGATTTCTTTGCTCTATGGGCTATTTAAAAGTTATCTAACTTCCAAATATTTAGGGATATTCCAGGTATCTTTCTGTTATTGAATTCCAGTTTAAACCTGCTATGGTCAGTGAATACAATTTGCATCTTTTTTTTTTTTTTTTTTTTTTGAGGCAGGGTCTCACTGTGTCGCCCAGGCTAAAGTGCAGTGGCATCATCATCATCATAGCTCACTGCAACCTCAAACTCCTGCGCTCAAGAGATCCTCCTGCCTTAGCCTCTCAAGAAGTTGGGACTACAGGTTACAGGTGCAGGTCACCATACACAGATAATTTTTCTATTTTTTGCAGAGATGGAGTCTCGCTATGTTACTCAGGCTGGTCTGGAACTCCTGGCCACAAGCAATCCTCCCACCTTAATGCTAGGATTACAGGCGTGAGCCATCATGCTCAGCCCAATTTGCATCATTTCAATGCTTTTACACTTACTGAAATTTATTTTATAGCTCAAAATATGCTCTATATTACATATGCACTTGGGGAAAAAACTGTATTCTGCTTTAGAGAAAGTATTCTATAAATGTCAACTGAGTTGAAGTAACTGATAGTGTTGCCAAATAAAGTCTTCTTAATTTGTCCTTCTTATTTTGTGTTAAATTGTTCTGTCAATTACTGAGGGAAGAGTGTTGAAATTTCCAACCATATTGGCGGACTTGTCTAATTCTCTTTGCAGTTCTATTAGTTTTTTGCTTTACGCATTCTAAGGATCTTTTATTAGGTACATACTTTTTTCAGATGAATTCTTGTTTTCTTGATAATACTTTCTCTGATATTAATAAACACACTCCAGTTTTCTTTTGATTAGAATTCTTGTGATATTGTTTCAAATCTTTTTGTTTTAACATAGTCAATGCCTTCATATTTAAAATGAGTTCCTTATACACAGTACATAAATTGGGTTTTGCTTTCTAACCAATTTCCTTTTATTTTCTGAGACAGGGTCTTGCTTTGTTGCCCAGACTAGAGTGTAATAGCATCCTCATAGCTCACTGGAGCCTTGAATTCCTGGGCTCAAGTGATCCTGCTGCCTCAGCTTCCCGAGTAGCTGGGACTACAGGCATATCCCACCACGACCGACTAATTTTTTTTTTTTTTTTTTTTTGTAGAGATGGGGTCTCACTATTGCCCAGGCTGGTCTCAAACTCCTGACCTCAAGCAATCCTCCCACCTTGGCCTCCCAAAGCACTAGGATTATAAGCATGAACCACCACGCCTGGCCTTTCTTTCTAATTTTATAATGTCTTCTTTCTAATTGGCCATTTATATTTAATGTAATTATTGCTAAGAATGGATATATATATCATCATACTTTTAAAAAAATCTGACTCACCTGCTCCTTTGTTACTTTTTGAAAAAATTTTTTTACCTTCTTTTGTATTAGTTGAGCATTACTTATGATTCCATTTTTATCTCTTTTATTGGCTTGTTAACTATATTTTGGTTTATCTTTTCCCCAATGGCTGCTCTGAGTTCACAATGTAAGTTCTTATCACAGTTTACTTGGAAATTTTATTATACTACTTCATATATAGTATAGAAACCTTAAAACAGTATATTTCCATTTCCTACCTCCCATCCTTTGTACTACTTGTTACCAAAATTTTACCTTGACATACGTTACAAACCCCACAACAGGTATTATTTTTGCTTTAAACCAGTACCAGATAGGAAATAATTTAGGCTTGTAAGCCATGTATGGTCTCTGTTACATACTGATTGATTATTCTATTATTTTTGAAGTTCTTTTGCACCCCTTTTTATTTTTTTTTATTTTTTTTTTTGAGACAGAGTCTCACTCTCTTGCCTGGGGCGAGTGCCGTGGCGTCAGCCTAGCTCACAGCAACCTCAAACTCCTGGGCTCGAGCAATCCTACTGTCTCAGCCTCCCGAGTAGCTGGGACTACAGGCATGTGCCACCATGCCCGGCTAATTTTTTTTTTCTCTATATATTTTTAGCTGTCCAATTAAATTTCTTTCTATTTTTGGTAGAGACGGGGTCTCGCTCTTGCTCAGGCCGGTCTCGAACTCCTGAGCTCAGAACGATCCACCCACCTCAGCCTCCCAGAGTGCTAGGATTACAGGCGTGAGCCACCGCGCCCGGCTTTTGCACCCCTTTTTAAAAAATAAAACTTTATTTGCTCATGGATTACACAAAACAAGCCTGGGGTTGGGTTGGCTCATGGGCATTTTGTCAACCCACACCCTAACCTCTTCTCAAAAAAATTTTAAAAAGAAAGAAAAAAGTTTTTTTTTATTTATCTACATTTTTACAATTCTGGTGCCTACCGGTGTGCACTACCACATCCAGCTATTTGAAAAACTTTTTGTAGAGCTAGGTTCTTGCTATGTTGTCCAGGCTGGACTCCAACTCCAATTCAACAATCAATAGTTGAACTGTGTTTGTGTTTTCTTATTGCTAGAATTAGTTTTGGTGCACACCAGGATGAAATTCCACATTATCATTGACAGACTGCTATGACACAGTACTTTGTGAGAGTCCAGAAGTTCCAAGTGATCCTCCTGCCTTGGCCTCTCAAAGTGCTGGGATTACAAGTATGAGCCACTGTGCCCAGCCTTTTTTGGTTCTTTAAAAGATGTCATTCCATTGTTTCCTGGATTACCTAATTTCTGACATAAAATCTTCTGAATTTTGATCTGTGTACCCCCATATGTAATATTTCCTTTTTTCTTTGTCTTTAGGATTTCTTCTTTATCTCTGGTTTTCAGCAGTTTGACTTCAATATATATAGATGTGCTTTTCTTCGTATTTATTCTGACTGGATTTGTGGTTTGTTGTCTTTCATTTTGGAAATTCTTAGCCGTTATCTCTTCAAATGTTTCTTCTGCCCTATTTTCTCTGTCTTCAAATATGTTAGACTGAGAATTTTCTGTAGCAATGTTCCGTTTTTTATTTCTACTCTTTTTGCTCTGTTTCAGTTTGGAAGGCCTCTATTTGTCTATCCTCAAGGTTTCTGATTCTTTCCTCTATCATGTCCAGTCAGTTGATGAACCCACAGAAAAATTTCTTCATATTTGATGCTGTGTTTTTCATTTCTAGCATTTCCAAATGACTCTTATAGATGGCATCTCTCCATTGATATTGTGCATTGATTTATGTATATTGTCCACATTTTCCATTTGACCTACTAGCATAAAAATCATAGTTATTTGAAAGTCCCTGTCTGAAGTTCACATACCTGGTTTTGCTGACTGTTTTACCTCTTGACAACAGTTACCTTTTTTTTTTCTTGTTTGTGTATGTATGTGTGGCATAATTTTTTATTGAATTCCAACTTTTCGTGTAAAAGAATATTTCTGCCTGGAAATGGGTAACATTCTTTCAAGCTGTCAGTATGGGGGGGGTAGGGACTATGTAAATCTAATCAACTGTTGAATTGTGTTTGTGTTTTCTTATTGCTATAATTAGTTTTGGTGCACCACAGGATGCAATTCCACATTTGACAGACTGCTATGACATAGTCCTTTGTGAGAGCCCAGAAGTTCCAAAGCAGAGGCCAAAAGTCTAATCATGACAAAAACATCAAAAAAAATTTTTTTTAATCCCAACTAATCAATAGGCATTCTATAAAACACCTGGCCAGCACTTCTCAAAACTGTCGAAGTCATCATAAAGAAAAAAAAAAAAATTCTGAGAAACTGTCAGTCTAGAGAAGCCTAAGGAGACACAATGACTAAACATAAAATATAGTATCCTAATGTGGACAGGATGCTGTAACAGAAAAAGGGCATTAAGTAAAAACTAAGAAAATTTGAATAAAGTATGAACTTTAGTTAATAATAATGCAGCAATATTAGCTCACTAGTTGTGAAAACTGTAAGATATTAACAATAGGGAAAACTAGGTTGGGTGTATATGGGAACCCTACTACTTGCATAACTTTTTTGTAAATCTGAAACTATTCAGAAACGAAAATTTATTTTTTAAAAAACATGTCAAAAAGTTTTTCTCAGTGTTCCTGATCTACCCTAAACTTAAGGTAGGACCTGCACATAAGCATTACAGGCTATCTAGGTTTCTTCCAATGTTCCTGCCACTCCTCTAGCAGTAGACTGCTATTGTTTATTTCTCATGGTTCTTGGTTTGTGGTGGAGGGAGGGGAGTTTTTTAGTTCTGCTCCAACCTCAGTCTTAGCTTGGCCCTGTACATCTGGCCTCAAGAATAGGACTTTCTTAGCATTTCTGCCTCTCCCCAAATGGCAGGCAATCTCTGCTTCCTACTCAGTTCAGGATACAATCAGTTCTCTCACCCTTCCCCACATCCCTCCCATGGGGAAGCCAAGTTCTGCCTTGTGTTAGTGGAATATCTCAGGTATAAGGAAGTTTCCTGTTTCTCTGCTAGAGGCACAGACCTCTGCTTTGCATCAGTGCAGAATCGTGGGCACAATGATCTCCCTGAGCTTTGGATAGATTCTGTCACATTTCACTTCAAAGTAGGGGAAGGTTTATAGCCCTTCTCTCACAGCAGCTAATCTTTGCTTAGGACTAGAAGGACAGACAGCATTCTTGCCCCTCCCCCGGCAGCATATGGCTTTTGCTTTGTATCTTGAGAAGTATCTGGGGAGTAGGTGTGACAGTGAAATCTAAATGTCAAGTTTCTGCCTCAGTATCAATTGTGAAAGATATCTAAAGATCTCTCTCCCTCCCTCCCTGCCCAACCTAATATTTATCTTTGGTATGAATGTGCGTAACACCAGTTCAAAAAATCCTACTTGCTTATTTTCTACATGTTAGACTTAATTCCTATTAACTCTCTGAACTCTGGAACATCTCATCCAGGGTGTTTAAATGTATAGACTACGCTGTCCCATTTCAGCGTCAGTTAACTTACTGAGAGGAAACTTTGTAGCTGGCAGCCATGAGGTGGCTGCCAACCACTCAACTCTATTGATCCTATCCCTAACCTGATCCGTACTAGCCAGCCTTGCCTGTCACAACAAAGGCAGAATCATCTCTACAAAAAAGCTAACCTCTTCTTCCCTGGCCCTCTCACCCCACCCTGGTATAACATTTTGTGGTAATTAGAAACCAAGTAAATATGGCAGTTACATATGCAGTTTCATCCAATGTCAAGAAATTATTTCTTAGCTTTTAAACTATTCATCTTTCTATCAACATACATGCATAGAGAGGTATCTGGACAGAGGCTTACCAAACATTAACACAGGTTATTTCTGTGAAAAAGGTAAGATTTAGGCTGATGTGTTTACATTTTGTTTGTGTTGTTTTCTACCATGAAAATCTTTTTTTTTTTTTTTTTTTTAAAGACAGTATCTCACTCTGTCACCAAGGCTGGAGTGCAGTGGCGTGATCATAGCTCACTGCAACCTCAAACTCCTGGGCTCAAGGGATCCACCTGCCTCAGCCTCCTGAACAGATAGGACTACAGGCAAGTGGCACTGTACCCAGTCAATTTTTTTTTTTAATTTTTCTAGGGGCAGAGCCTTGCTATGTTGCCCATGCTGGTCTCAAACTCCTGGCTTCAAGCAATCCTCCCACCGTGGCCCCCCAAAGTCCATGTAAATCTTTTATAATGATGGCGCATCATTTTTATAAAAATATTCCTTCCTTTAATACTATAATTCGATGATAGTAATCAGATTGGGAGTTACTTGGCTCTGATTTATAGTAGCAATCTTAGATGGTTTGAGAAAATCCAAAGGTTACCATGGTATAGGAAGACTCTCAAAGAAACTAACAGCACAAGAACCAAGAAAGAAGGAGTAACAAAGAACTTCTTAGCTCATATCACAAAATAAAAGATGAACAAAATAAAGATTCTCCTTTATTTCTTAAACCTTTTTCAAAAAAGATAAAGAACAGGAAATTCTACATTTCAGAATTTTGTTAAAAAAACTGCCCTCAACTTGATATTTTTTCTCTGATTTGGAATAAACTTTATTTCATCAGAGGCTGTTATTCCTCCATTTAAAAACCAAGAAATGAATCATCATTCTTCTGGTAATCCTATGAAGGGGTACGTCAGTAACGTTTTGTAAGGTAATGAATTTAGGGAACCCTCTTCAATAACTTCAGCAGTATCTTTGACAGGCAATACTGGCCCTGAATTCCTTTTGGAAAATTTTGTAAAAAATTACACTACGAGGCCACTGGATGTCACTGCAGGTTTATGGAGTGCTACCCATTGGGGCTTAAACCGGGCTATAAATAAAGGGACTCTTAAAGTATTCCAAAGGGGTTGAGAAGTAAGTTGTCAGACTCTGAAGATTTACAGCTATAACACTGATGCCTTGGTGATACGAAACATGCCAATGATAAGACCTTCTCTCTGCAAATTCATGACCTAAACAGCTTGTAGAAAAGGTGAAGAACAAATAATCTAAGGCTAACATATCTAGTAGCCAAATATAAGAATAAAAGGCCATAAACATAATCTTGCCAATCAAAGAAGAGGAGAAATACTGTGAATGTGTGGAGGAATTAAGAAGTCAACAATGGTGATCTGTTCCCCAGAAAGTGAGATTTTTATGGCAATTACTTTTAAAAAACAAAACCAAAAAAAAAAAAACCCAAAAAACTTCAATCAACGATGAGCCAGGATCGCCCTAAGAAACTGGAACAAATAAGAGAATATGCTATTTAGACACCAGTGTTGCACATTTAACATATAATAAAGGTCGCATTACACACTATCTCATAAGCCTTAGAATTTTCAGTGGGAAAAAAATGAACTAGAAAAATTGGGGGAAAGATTCATTAAACAAGCACAGCAAATCAAATAGGAAATGCCAGATGTTCCCACAGGGGAAGTCAGAAGCTTGATTTTACTCCTGTTTCCTTTATAACCTCTCTCAATCCCCCAAAGAAGTTACTGTTAAAAGACTCAAAAAAAGGACTTTGTCTTCAAGGAAAAAAACAGAGATTTAAGTCAAAATAAATGCCTAATTCCCATGGAAATAGAACTCCGCGGGATTAGTTTCAGCATCATTACATCAGGAACGCATAAGTTCTGTTTCCATATTGATTAATTCTAGCCGAGTTGAAATCTGCATGCAATTTACAATCATTCCCTTCCACAAACGTCTTCATTTAGTAGTATTTTGAGCTTGGCATGACAAGATTATTGCAAATCACGGCTCCATCAAAGAAGAATCTGCTAAAAAAAAAAAAAATCACAATTTCATTGGAATACTGCAAAAGGCAAGGACTGGTTTAGGAGGAATAAATACAGTTTTATGTAGCTAGTACATTATTCTTCAATTCACCAATGCCAAACATGGATGAAGGACCTTTCACAAATGTCTTTATATCAATGTATAGAAGCATATCTTCTGTCATTGACAGCCGCAAGTAGAAAAGACAATAACGTGATACATTTTGGATGATAAATGTTAAAACGCTTAAAATAGTGTGAAAAAAAAAAGAATTGTTTATAAGGCCATCTTTTTTGAACATCAAATTTAGTCACCTATGCCACCTAACAAGCCATCACAGACATAATCTATTAGGCTAAATTTGGGTAATTTGGGAATTTTTTTAATAGGTTAGGAGTTATCCACCTTTCAATGAAGACACAAAATCCTCAAGTCAAGAATTCACATGCTTAAAATTAAGGTGAGCAGAGAGCTTTCTGTTAGAGGAAAATCTAGCATCATTCACCAAAGCAAGGGGGTCATCAGTCTTTCTTTATATGATGGGCTACCTTTCTCAGATATTTCAACAACTACATCATGGTCTTTCAAATAGTCGAAATATATTTGGCCTTCAAACATCTCATTAATATAACATATCATGCTAAATTATTAAATCCTCTTGTATGAAGGTGAGAGTACAGATAATATTTGGGCAAATATCACTTAAATTATGGATGTTGCTAAAATGTCACATGTAAAAAGAATACTCTTCGGTTAATAAATACAGAAAAGACCAATCTGATTATCCTTTGATTAAGTAGAAGCTCTAAGACTATGAGTAAGCCACAAGAAATGGGGACTATTCCTATAGACACCCATTTAAGACTGCAAAACAGCAGAGGAAGTGAAACTAGAGACCATGTTGAAATCATTATATATTCTTCACTCTCCTTCACTCTGATGAACAGAATAAATTCTTGTTATGTCAGAACATAATACAATTCTAAGGTTTTCATCAGACAGACATTCATATTAAGTATTAGTGACGCTTAGTGAGAACTGCAAACCATATCAGAGATACATGGTTGAAAATTTTCATGTTTGGTAATTCATATACTATTCTTTCTGATAAATTATATAGTCCATATAGTTTGAAGGCTACCTGGTTCTTCCTTAAAAATATGCACAAATTCAGTATCTAAACATCCCCAGCACTCCATGGCATGACATTTGGGAGCCACATATGCTGTAACAAAAACTGTTCTCTGTTTGTAATGCTATCAGATATAATCCTAACAAATACAAATTCTACTATACTACATACTTACTCCTGTGTATATTCCCTGAATTAAATATAAAAAAAATAGATGTAAAAAGTTTCATATGCCATTTCTACTCTAGAATCCTGAAGTTTCTTTTGATCTTGTTTTGATTGGCATACAAATTCAGAGAAATTTAACCACATGTATTTCACACAGTGTTTGACACTGGGGTCTCGCCAACATTTTGCGACACACACAAATAATGACCTAACAAGTTGCATGAGCTAGCAGAGAGGATAATAATTGTTTCAAATGTGTGAGGGATTCAGCAGGACAGAAATCATGGCATCCTCCAAACATGCCATATGCCCTTGAAACAGCCTTAAAGAAATGGAATTTCCCAAGATATATTCTAACAGGGCTGTGAAATCATCAGTGTTCTGGGAGGAGATGATTAAAATAAAATGCAGGTTGATGCTACAGCAAAAGTAATCAAAGGGAGGCAGAGCAATAAATAAAAAAGAAAGCTGTTTATCCAGAGTTTTCTAAAATTATGCTGTGGTCCAAAGAGATATGTAATATATCCTCACTAATAATAATGAGGGAGTCCATCATGGATAGGTGATTATATATTTATTGCCTTTTATCTGGTCAGCTCTAGAGTCCTCCAGGTAAATCACACAGAAATAAAAATCTCACAAGCTTGTCCTAATCATCAATTTTTTTTTTTTTTCTGAAAGAGAAATCTGATCCATGGACTGCATGGAATACCAAACCATATCTCTAGCACATGCTGCTCTTCTGAGCTCCAGACTTGCACTCCCATGGGATATCTTTCCTTGGACATCCCATGGGCCTCTTAAAAAATCAGTATGTCCAAGATTAAACTTAATAGTCAAGTGGCAGATCTAGGACTTGAGTATGTGCTCTTAATCATTACCCCATACTGCCTCTTGTGCTAGCATTCACTTGGTTGAATACAGCAGATACCTGGCAGTCATCCTTGAGGTCTCTCTACAGATCACTGTCACATTTACTCATTGATTTAGTCCTGTCAATTCTATATCCTATCTCTTGAATTGTCCCCTTTCTCTTCCAATCACACTGTCATCATAATAATTTTTCCTGGAATCTTGTTTGCCCCCGATCTCATGCTTACAAAGCCATCTTCCACAGCACTGTCTGAATAATCTATCTCACGCATGCAAATCTAATTAAATCTCTCCACAATGTAAAATCCTTCAGTGGCCCACCATCACTTTCAGTATAAAATACAAAGTCTTTTTTTTTTTTTTTTTTTTTTTTTTTTTGAGACAGAGGCTCACTCTCTTGCCCGGACTAGACTGCCATGGCGTCAGCTCAGCTCACAGCAACCTCAAACTCCTGGGCTCAAGCGATCCTCCTGCCTCAGCCTCCCGGGTAGCTGGGACTATAGGCACGTGCCACTGTGCCTGGCTAATTTTTTCTATTTTTAGTTGTTTGGCTAATTTCTTTCTAGTTATAGTAGAGATGGGGTCTCACTCTTGCTCAGGCTGGTCTTGAACTCCTGAGCTCAAGCAATCTTCCCTCCTCGGCCCCCCAGAGTGCTAGGATTACAGGTGTGAGCCACCGTGCCCGGCCTGAAATGCAAACTCCTTAACAAGACTCACCAAGACTTTGTGATCTGGTTCCTTCCTAGCCTCATTCCTGTGATTTCCAAGCACTCCAAATACCTGCAGGTCCCTGAAAGCATCAGGCAGCCTTTGGGCCTTTCCACACCACCATTTTATTCCTCTGGCTGACCTCCACTCCTACTCCAAGAACCAGATCAGGCATTCCTAGTTTGTACAGCGATACTCCTGAGACAGACTTCACACTCACATGGTAACTACTTCAAAGTTCTCTCTCCCCTCACTCCCATCATAAGGCCATGAATTCATTAAGGTGGTAGTTCTCTAATGAGGAAGAGTTCCACCAGGTGTAATTTTCAAAGTCCCCATGGGTATACAAACCCTTAAAGGCCAGAGACTATACCTTTTATCCAGCTATGCTTGGACCTTGTGAAGTGCCTGGGTCATTATAGGCTCTAGAGGAGGGCGAAAGGAATGAACAAACAGAAAAAGGCAAAAGAGAGTGTACAAAGAAATATGTCAGAGGATAGCAAGATAAAAGTGATGAAAGCTGACTGAAAACAGGAATGATATGTCAGAGAAGAGAGAATACTAAGAAATTGCAAATTCTTAGAAAATTTTTATAGAAAAATGCAGTCAGATTAAATTAAAATGTTAATCTGATTTGTGTTTGCAAAATTATATTTAGGACTTTCTATAAGGTGGGCATACAAAGCTTAGAAATTGTTTCCTAAGTACACAAATGCCTAAACAAAATAAAATGAACATAAATGGAAGCAGAGAGATCTTCTGGAGATTGAAGAAAACACAAGCATCCTCAACTATACAACCACCAGAGTAGGTTATGGAGTTGTCAGTCCTGGAGCTTCGTAAGAGATTGCTAAGGACAGTTCTATCTTAACTCACTTAAAGACCAAAGACTTAACTAAGCAATCTCCTGGGCTGCCTCTGAGCTCATGAAGATGCAAAAAGAGAGAATTTGGGACCACCTGCAATCCCACTTCACAATTTTGTCCTCACACTTGGGCCCAGGGAAAAGCTCTCTCTTCCATGCAGCCACCGTACTGCTGCCACCATACTGAGTCACTTTCCAATTCCCCAAAACAGGACATTCTGGGAAAGTGACTGCTTTGGCTGAAATTAGATAAGCACAGGTGGCACCGACAGCTGCAAGTCATTTAGCTCTTATTGGCACTGCTACATCTCTTGGACATCGTATCCTCTGTGTCAGCAGAGAGAGGAGTATGGGAGACAGGAGCCAAGAGCAGAAGACAGTATGTGAGAGTCAAAGTTGGTATGGGAAAGAGGGAATGGCATTTTCAAGAAGCAGGTTCACTGGGGTTGTCACTTGTGTGCATTCTTCTGTAAAACGGGTGAGATGAAGTTATGGATGGAGACAATCAGGTCAGACATTAGGTCAGCACTACCCACATGTCAACAGACAACACCAGCAGGATGCTTCAGATGTCCCTACCAAGCCAGAAACTGACTCCCTGCCTGCCAGATAGTGATATTCTGGGTTGAGGTTCTATTCCAGGTGCAAGTGATTCTTCTGCAAATGAACCAACACTGGTTCCTCTCTTTCCTCCCAACAGATTTGGTGGCCAGTCTCTTGCTTTCTAAACTCCTAAATACTATGGCACCCTAACAGAGTGTAAACCCAGGCTTCAGTTTAGAGAATTCCACCACAAAGGAAGGAACAGGAGTCGGGTATTTGGGTACCCCTGCTTTGTCAAGCAATAATTATTTATTTTCCTGGAGGCCCCTTCACAGCCTTGGATTTCAAATGAAGATGGGGAGAGTAAGAGAAGGATTTGCAAACAAAGGACAAGCAGTCATCAATGGAGGCTTTACTGGCAAAAAGTGCCAGTTTTCTCCTTCTAAGTATCAAAATTCCATGATCCCTAATAAAGAAAGGCAAAGGCTCTTCAAGGACTCTGCTCCTGAATATGTTTTAGGGTCACAATCAAAGTAAAGACCAGTTGCATTCAAGGGTCCATGCAGTCAGACACTTAATAAAAAATATTTTTTATTTCTACCTTCTACTTCCTGGCCCCAACTTCTTAGAAGCATTTCACTGTTTCTCAAAAGTAGAAAACTGACTCAGATCTAAGACATATCTTATTCCCAAATCAAACCATCCCAAGTGTTTAGCCCATGGTTTTGCTCATCGTTCTCCCAGAGTTGAACAGGACTTGCTTGGATGAAACCACTCTAAATGAGAAACATCCCATTTTAACAGTGTCACCAAGGAAGGCCACTATTCAGCAACATTCCTGGGCAAATGTCATTCCAAGGCTCATTCCTGTAAGAAACATCCACCTGGGACAAACCAAACCAGGCTGGCAGCAAGGAATGTCCTTGCTGTGCTGTCAGCTGCTCACTCACCAAAACTGGAAAGTAGGCCCCCAGAGGGGCTCAGACAGCTCCTAAAGCTAACCCATCAGTCAGACATATGATGCTACAATTTGATCCAAGAAAGCAATTATCAATTACACCCTTCCAGTACTAAAAGGCAAAAAAAAAAAAAAAAAAGTGTCAAATCAACGACAGCCAAAGAGATAACAACAGTGAGTTTCACTCTGAGGCTGATCCAGCTGAGCTCAATACCATGTTTGGCATCTTGTTTTACTCTTCACTGTTGCCACCACACTACTGAGTGTCAAATGGAGAAAGCTGATCACGGTACATGCCACCAGCATTGTTTTCACAGCCTTTACTTGAGGAGACGTACTGTGCTCAGTTTAGGACAGGAGGTAAACCAGAAACTGAGCAGAGCCCCAGAGAAGAAAATAAACTACCAAATATTGTTACATTAAAGTAACCTAAAAGAAAAAGTTAATACAAAAATAAATCTGCTTCACTACCTCCTTAAAAGTAGTAGCTTTTAGAGATCATTAAATACAAATCTACTCACTACCATCTTAGAAAAAAACAAAAACCTAAAGGTTCCTCTTTATAAAAATGTATCTTTAAAATATACAAACCCCTATTTTGCTTATTAGATCTGGTCAATCCCTCACTGAATTCCTTCCACTCAAGTCAAAGGAAAAAATTATTTTCCCTTTTCCTCTTCCATCTTTGCTGGCATACCAACCTTACAGCCCCCAAAACCTACAGAAATTGTTCATCTGATGGACACTTTTTTCTTCAGGAAATGACATAGTGACATAGGTAAAAGGTGATTTGGATAGACTGCTGTGTCACAAATTGTCAGGATCTGATTTAGAGACCTTGCTTTTGTCAAGAAAGACAGTTGGATGTCTGCTTTAAAGAAGTACTGGGAATATTTTCATCAAAGGTTTGAATTGAAAAACAGTAGGAGGTAAATATCTGAGATGTTGCCGAGAAAGACTGCTGTATCTGTGCAATTACCATTAACAGAGGACAGCAGTGGTTCAATGAAGTAATTCAATCTGGTGGCCTACATTTTATCAGACAGCAATTTTGAGCTCTGACATAAAAGGCAGCCAAAAAAAAGGACTGGGCTCTTTTGTATGCATTTTCTCTCCCCTAATTCTATAAAACAGGATGCATTTGTTTCATAAAGCCCAATCATGAATCTCTGAACATTTAACACAGGATGAGATATTTTTCTGATGAAAATATGCATTTTGACATTCTTCAGAGTGAGTTTCTGTGTTTAGCTGTCCAAGATAGAGATATTAGGGTAAAACAGGCTGGTGTATTTAAAACACAGTAAATAGGAAAAGGTAGAGACAAATATCGGGGCATTACAAACATCAGGGAAATAGGTTTTTTGTTTGTTTTAAAAACAGCTTTATTAAAGTATAAATGAAATCTAATAAATTGTACATATTTAAAGTGTAGAATTTGATAAATTTTGACATGTGACTACATCTGGGAAACCATCCTCATAATCCCAATAATGCAAATGCCCATTACCTACAAAAGCTTACTTATGCTCCTTCATAATCCCTTCCTCTCAATCTTCTGTACCTCTCTCTCCACGCAACCAGAGATCTACTTTATGTCACTGTAGATTCACTGGCATTTTCTAGCATTTTTAATAAATTGGAAACATATAGTATATGCTCTGTTTAGTTTTTTCACTTAACATAATTATTTTGAGATTAATCCATGCTGTTTGTTCCTTGTAGTATTCTGTTGTATGGATATACCAAATTATTCATTCATTAAATTAATAATGGACATTTGGGCAATTTCCAATTATTGGCTATTACAAATAAAGCTATTATGAACATTCTTGTAAACTTTTTGCATGGATGTGTGCTTTCTTTTGGGTTAAAACCTGGGAGTGGAAGGACTAGATTATACGGTAAATATATATTTAACTTTTTAAGAAATTCCCAAACTGTTTTCCAAAGTGGTTGAACCATTTTAAAAGGTGAAAGATTTACACAATCTGAAAAGAAACCAGAATATATGGTTGTACCATTTTATATTCCCACCAGCAGTGTAGAGGAGTCCTAGTTCTTTACTATCCTCATGAATACTTGCTACGGTCATTTTCATTTTAGCCATTTTAATAGGTGTGTAGCATTTTATCAGTGTGATTTTAATTTGCTTTTCTGTAATGACTAAAGATATACAGCATCTTTTCATGTGCTTATTTGCCATCTGTGTATCTTCTTTAGTGATGTGTCTGTTCAAATCTTTTGCCCATTTCTGAATTAGACTGTTTGATTTCTTATTACTGATTATTGAGATTTCTTTATATATTCCAGATATAGTCCTTTATCAGATATACACTTTACAAATATTTCCTCCTAGCCTGTGGATTATCTCTTCACTGTCTTTTGAAATATATATTCACTGGGTATACAATTCCAGGTTGGCAGTAATTTTTCAGTACTTTAAAGATGTTGCTGTACTGTCTGCTTGCTTGCATTTTTTCAGACAAGAAATCTGCTGTCATTCTTATCTTTGTTCTTCTGCAATTATACCTCCCCTGCCACCCCTGGGGCTATCTGTAAGATTTTCCCTTTCTCATTGATTTTGAGAAATCTATTACAATATATCTTGGTGTAATTTTCTTCATATTTCTTGTATTTAAATCTCCGGGTTAATAGTTTTCATCAAATTTGAAATTCTTTCAGGTATTATTTCTCCAAATGTTTTTGTCTTCTTTTCCTTCTCTCCTTTGGAGACCCCAATTACACATATTAGGCTGTATAAAGTTGTCACACAGCTCAATGATGCTCTGTTTAATTTTTAAATTCTCTATTCTTTTTATGTCCCATTCTGGACAGTTTCTATTACTATGACTTCAAGTTCATTAATCTTTTCTCCTGCAATGTCTAATCCATTGTTAATCCTATATATTTTACATCTGATACCTTACAGTATTTATTCCAGAAGTTCAATTTTGCTCTCGTACTATTTAACTTTTTGAACACATGAAATATAATAACTTTTAAAATACCATTGTCTGCTAATTCTAACATCTTTATCAGTTCTCGGTCAGTTTTGACTGACTGACTGTTTTTCTTCTCATTAAGCAGGTCATATTCTCCTGGTTCCCTGCATACCTGGTAATTCTTAACTGGATGCCACACAATGATTCTAGAATTCAGTTGTTTCTTGAAAATAGTTTGATACCAACATATCTTACTTTTAAAACGTGTTAGGAGGGACTGGAGCATAGCTCAATCAAGAGCTAATTATTCTTCAATACTGAGCCAAGCCCCTACAATGTACTTGACTCAATCCCTCAAGAATCAAATGGTTTTCCAATCTCTCTGGTGGGAATGGGCACTGTTCCTGGCTATGTGTGAGAGTGAGGCATTACTCTCTCTAATCCTTTTGGATTGTTCTTTCCCACACCTCAGGTAGTTTGCTCAAATGCATGAGCCAATTAATTAACTCTCTGCTGAATAACTAAGAGCAATCCTCTGAAGATCTGTGGGGTCCTTTTCTCTGTGCAGCTCCTTCCTCTCTAGTACTCTTCCTGTGGATTCTTGCTACCTTGTTCTTCCTAGATTCTCAGTCTCTTCTCCTAATGCAGGAAGTCCACTAGGCTCTCCACCTAGTACCCTTAAGTTCCCTCTGCCCTGCATGGAGGCCTGAAACTCTTTCAAGGCAGTGAGCTGGGACAATCACAGGGATCACTATATTTGTTTACTTTCTCTCAGGGATCACTGTCCTTCACTGCCTTATGTCCAGTGTCTTGTGAACCACTGTTTCATATATTTTGTCTTTTTTTTTTTTTCCTTTGGTTGTTTCTGATAGGATGATAAATGCAGTCCCTCTTATTCTTGGCTGAAAGCTCAAGTCTTTTTATGACTATTTTTCTTTAAATACTTATCATCACCTAGCATATTATAAACTAATCTGATTGACTGTAAGTGTCATGCAAAGAGATACTTTGTTTTATTTACTGCTGCTATATTCACAGAACTCAAAAGAGAAGAAGGCTGGCACACATCTGTTGAATTTATCAATGAGAATGAAAAAGCTAACTACAAATGTACAGTTTAACATAGAAAAGCTTATGTAAGAAATGTACCACACATTAAGTGTACATTTCTATCATTTAAAACACTTAAGAAACAACAGAAATTCTGTTCTGCTTAGTCTTTATGTCTAGTTATCTGCTTTGAGCTCAAATAATTCAGAAAAATGTCCCCACTGGGAAGGAGGATAGTGCTTTGCAATTTGAACGAGTGAGTTTTTTTGTGTTTCTCTGTTCACTCTTGACCTATGGCTGAAATTCTAGAATCGGAATAGCTCTTTGCAATTTGGACCTGTGACATTTTTTGGTTCTGTGTTTACTCTCGATGTATGGGTGAAATTCTAGAATTGGAGCTATAAGCTCGCTCTCTACATGTAGGTCTGAGGATTTATAATTAAGAAAGGCCTGTACCTTTCGTTGTGTATGTGTAATGTTTTCCTACCTCCAGATGGTATCAATAATGAGATTATAAAGTCTCTAAACTAAAGGAGTTTTGTTCCAAAAGGCCTATTGAGTATAAGTACCTATACAAATGAAATTTTCTTAAAATTCCCAGAAAACAAGAAAACTAAATTTCTAAAACTCTAAATATACTAAATTAAAAAATAAATTCTTAAGTAAACCACTTCAGAAACATTTTACAAAGTGACGTTCACTTAATTGAGGTAAAACTTTATCAGACAAAATTAGATTAATAAATTTTGGCTTAATGAAAGCAGCAATATTGTCTTTGACTTATTAGTGTATTAAGTATGAGTCTACATTTTAACTCTACTTGGGATATTCTACTACACACACACACACACACATACACACACACACAGTTTAACTCATCAAATAAGCTAGCATTATTTCTATCTTATGTTGAGATTTATGTTCGCTTGTCTTTATGGTTTGTCTGACCAAACTGAATCAATATTCAGATAACTTTATTTCAACAGTAATTATATTTTGTTAATTAAGCTTGATCAAAATTTCTAAGATTTTTAAGTAACCTAAAACCTTAGACTGATATTGAGTTAATTAATGGATATTCATTGGATACGTAGGCCATTTCTAATTAAGACAGAATACCGAAACATTAATCACTAACCATAATTTAAAATCTTTCCCTTTTGTTGTTTATTTTTATAATCTATAGAGAACCCTGTATCATTGGGTCAAGTTAACGAATGTGTTCATTCTTGCCACATTATCAAGCTGTGTAAGAGAGGTGTGCGGCTGTAGAAAGTTCACTTATGATGTCTGCTAAAATGCTAATGTGGAAAAGGCAGATAACAGTTATCCCCCAATGTTTTTATGTGAAATAGAACTTAGTTATTTTGGATAAAAATTATAACTAATAGAAGGAGCTAACAATGCATCTAGGAGCAACAGCTTCAGAGAAATACGAGGTCTGTCTGGAAAGCATCCAGCCATGTAATGTGAAAAATAGAGACATTTATTGAAGAAGACACAAGATACAGGAAACATGGTGCATAGGACAATGACTCCTCAGTTCCCTTGAAAGTAGGCACTTAGGACCTCACACAGTTCTCCCAAAGACTCTTAACCTAACCCGTACACATTGACTATTCTCAGGTGTTCTGCTTGTTGCAGGCTTTCCATATCATGGATCACTTCCAAAGATTCTCGACTATCTTTGAAGCGTTTGTGCCATACTTTTATTTGTGCCACACTCATTGCATCTTCCCCAAAAGCCTTTTGAATCATCCAAAATAGTTTCTGTAGAAGAATGTTCAAGCTTAATAAAAAATTTGACGTAGATGCGTTGCTCTACTTGCTCAGTCATTTTGAAAGTGATGGTCACACAGTACACATGCTGACTCAACACTGTCTAGGGCCCCACTGACTAGCACAGTGAAGTTGTCATTGTTCACACATGCACGTTACAGTTCACATTCCTTCGCTGCAGGTACATTGATGTCGCACAAACCATTCTCATTATAGTTAATATTAACAATGGCTGGATACTTTCCAGACAGACCTCATATAATTCTGTATGTGCTCCTGTTTTCCGGGAAAATAGCACTTTTGTTCTAAAGCAGTGTTTCTGAAGATTTTTGGTTTTCAGATAACTTTCACTCTTACAACTTATTGAAGATCTCGATGAGCTTATTTTGAGTCTATGAGAGTATGTAGGTTAGGTGTTCACAGCACCAAAAATTGGAACTAAAAAAACTTAAATGTTTACTTACTGATTCATTTCAAACTGGCAATAATGAACACATTGTATAAGATCAGTCTTGATGTAAAGTGTCAGTTTGTTCCAATATATGAAAGAGTATAATGAGAATAAAACATGGAAAGTGAGTTTTATTTGCCTTGGCTTACCTGAGCCTGAAAAGCAATGAAATGTGTTAAAATAAAATCTTAGCAGCTTCAATGGGCTTGTTTGTTTACAGTTTCATTTAAAACTTACTTTCTTTTTTCCTTTTTTTTTTTTTTTGAGAAAGGGTCTCTCTCACTCTGTTGCCTGGGCTAGAGTGCAAGAGCACCATCACAGCTCACTGCAGCCTCAAACTCCCGAGCTCAAGCAATGCTCTTACCTCAGACTCCCAAGTAACTAGGACTATAGGTGTGTACTACCACACCCAGTTAATTTTTTGTATGTTTTGTAGGGATGGGGGTGTCACTATGTTATGCAGGCTGTTCTTGAAGTACTGGCCTCAAGCGATCCTTCCGCTTCAGCCTCCCAAAGTGAAAAATCTCACTTTTTATTAGCTTGTTTTGTATGCCACAGAAATAACCACATTTCATTGTTAGTTACATTATTCTTGCTGTGAACTCTCATCAGATTTTTTACTTTAAAACATTTATAACTGATAAATTAACCACAACCATTTATACATAATTTTCTATTTCACTCTGACGTTTCCATGAAAGCTATGTATTCAGCTACAGGCTAGGCCAGAGTTATGGTCCTCAATAAAGAAAGATGGTCTCAGAGCCCCCAAGGTAAAGGACTGTACCAGGTACTTCAAATAACTAAGACTTCAAAGAACAAACTCTCGGGTACAGGCTTCTGATGTCATTCCTTAAACAACTTTAAGACCAGACAATTGGCTGTGTCAGGATTTCTACAACTCTTTTTAGTCAAGAATTTCATGAGAATTTATAAGATTAATGACCCAAGATGCAGTGGAACATGAATTAATTATACTGAATGAACTGATAAAGACTGTTTTTTTTTTGTTTTGAATATTGTTGATGTTATTTTAAAGTTCTATTTTCTATGTATATAAGGAAAAGTTTTCTCATTTTTCTTAAGCTATCTATAACCTGTGGCAATTTTGCTTTTATACACTGAAATAATTTTAAATGATCTTATTCTCACTGACTTACTAGAATTCAGAAACTCTATGCCTTCTTACATTTCATAGCAATATGGCTATTTATATACGTTACATTAGAATTGGTCTTCCTATTTACCAAAATGATATAAAAAAATTTGAAGACCTTGTCCAAAATGTCATATTTGTGAGTAATGCTCATTTAATCATGTGTATCACAAGGAATTAAGGGTGACTTTATAGAATCATTACTTAGAAAACCCTCCCAGAAAATTAACCTGGTACCTAGTTTTAGAAGGCCCAACTGCACAGACAGGAAGGAAGATCACTTCCTATCAAGCTTGGGATATTTTGGGAACCTCAAGAAGAAAGAAATTCATCCATATTTATAGGTATTGGAGGAGGAAGAGAGTTTCTTAGGTTTGGCTTTTCAGTCTCAGGACAGCAAATAACAAAGACTTTTAAAAGTACAATATGAGATTCCTTGTAAAAATATTCAACAAAACAAACTTTAAAAGGCTTATATACTAAATTAACACTCTTGGTATACCCATGTAAATAATCAGGCCAAACTGAATGAAAACAAACTTTTCTTTGAGACTATTTTTCATCGTACAGGAATATATTTGTGCTTCAAGGGAACACTATGCACTGTCTGTAGCACACTCTTCGGCATTACCATTTTCTGATTCCACAGAAGCTATTTTACGACTCTGGAAGTCGTGGGTAACTGACAGTATGCAAAAATAAAAACTGTCTATAACCATGCTTTGACTTCTGTCCTGTCAGGGAGAGGTTCAACTGACTTCCTTTGAAGCCAGTTCTGCCACTATTTGCACATTCATTTCAATATTCCTAACCTATAACTGTGGCTTTTCATTTTCCTTTGAACTGGTTATAATTTTTTAAACATACAAATTTTATAATGTGTGAGAGTAATGATTTTACCTTTTTTTTTCTCCCAAGAGATGGGAGTTTCACTATATTGCCCAGGCTGGAGTGCAGTGGCTATTCATAGGCACGATCATCGCACACTATAGCCCTGAACTCCTGGGCTTAAGCATATTCCTGCCTCAGCCTTCCAAGCAGCTGGGACTACAGGTGTGTGCCACTGTGCCCAGTTCTCACTCTTTTTCTGAAAACAATCTTTAAACAACCTCAATAACTAAACAAATATTTACTATAGTAGGATTTTATTATTGTGTTTACAAACACCTTGGACTATTTCCTTATTTGGAGGGTATGGCATTAGAACCTTTTTTTCTGTAAAAGTCTTCCACTTTCACAAACTATCAGTCACCAAAAGATGCTTAGATAACCAAGTTTTAATGATTTGCGGATGTGTACTATATCCAAAAATAATAAAGAGATGGTTTTGACAGTCACCTACCTACACATATGTACACATGCACGTTTTAAAATGTTTTAGTAAAATTGTGTCACTGCACACTGGCTTTATCTAGGCTCTCAAATTGTGAGTGATCTTTGCAACAGGCATAGCTTTCTTTCAAAACCTTAAGAATACACTGTGTACACAGACAAGTACAGAGCACTCAGTTTTCATGATTTGAAACTGAAACCCTAGGAAATGAAAGGCTTTATATATGACAGCTTAAATGCTTCTAATCAAACTAATTAGTAGCACGATGACCTGAAATGACTTTTAAAGAACTATAATATATGTTTAGCAATCAATGTAGTGATCTTTTATTATTCAGGCTCACATTTGCAATGTTATCATGTTATAGGACCAAATGGGGTTGGGGGCTGGAAAACAGAAAATGGCAGAAAATTAGAAATAAAAATACATAAATAATTCCATTGCTTAAAAATAATAAATGAACCAAGAATGAGCACATTGCTGAATGACACAAAAATCAAAATGACTTAATTCAAGTATGTAATGAAGAATGTCATAAAAGAGTGAAAATAATTATAAAGATCCATGCTAATTAAAATCAGTAAAATTATGATCAATGAAGCTCAAAAAGGTAACCAAGAAAATCATATCCAGTACAAAATAACACAATGTATACATCACAGCAGGAAAAAAAGCAAGGCAGATTTCTGTTTCTCTGAGAGTTCTAAAATCTTAGACTCTGAACACTGAAAAAGTATCACAAAACTTCAGCAATCAACCACTGAGACCTACCTTAGGCTGTTAAGACATGAGAGTTAGGGAAATCCAACTCTAACCACTCTCCCAGTTAAGGAAGACTGAGAGATACTTTCAGTCATAAAAGCTTAAAGATCAAACTTATATAAGATTTACATAAATAGATGATTTTGCATTGGTTTTATTCTTGTTTGCTAACATTCTGAGATAAAGAACTCAAGTGACTTTAGAGTGAAGCAATTTCACTGAAACAGTGCCTAGGCAGGGAATAAGTGGCACCTTAACTTGTACAAACCATCCCTAAACATACAGTCCCTTAATTAGTGGTACAACAGTGTTTAACAACACATCCACAGATGTGCTGATATTGAAAGATCCCTTCAAAAAGAATCCTGATCCAACCTTTCATCTGAAATATGAAGAGTACAGAATGTGATGATGGTCAATGTACAAAAATGAGTATGACCAAAACTTCAAAAATCTCATGGCCCTACCAATACAGAATTTACAATAATTTCAAAAATGAACTTATCCCTTCTATATTCAAATTTAAATATATGTCACAATAAGAATTTTACATTTAGGACACTACTGTATATAACACGGACCTACTGTAAATAATAGCAAGTTTTTCATTTACCTCTTTTTGCTAATTATTAAAGTATATCTGTTTAGATATAAATACTATATCAAATGTGTAGAAACTACATTTATAAGTGTCTTTTATCAATTTTACATAATACTTTTTATTCGAATATATTAGAATAATCCAAAGAGACTTACCATAGTATGTCCATATCACAACTAAATCTAAGGTAACTATATTTTAATGGTCAATTATTTTATCATTGTGTATCAGAACAATGGTTTCCACACTTCTCCATAGAGAATGTCTAGTTAATTTTTTCAAACAATTGGATAGGATGACTACAAAGAAAAAAGGTATAATATGTTAAATATGTCCACAGATTGTCTCAAAGCCCTTTCCAAATATATCTATAAATAAACAAAACAGAGGAAAAATATCTGATTTCTGTTAGAGCTCTAGATAAAAATCACCAATGGAAATAAATACACAAAATTTGTAATAGCCGGCCATCATCTATCAAACACCATAGAGATGAGGCATTACAAATTCAGCACTGAAATTCTACTATCAGGAAGACATAGCACTGGTTGATTTTCACCACCCAGTGTGGACTAAGGACAGTAATATATTAGATCACAGAATCTATTAGTAAATAATTTTGAATAATAAACCACATATACTAAGTATACTATAATGAACTTCAATAGAGATTTCTTTTTTAACAAGAGGTCCTATTCTTAACACTGAAAATCCAATTGAATTTTTAGGGGAAAAAAGACTTTGTAGCATCACATATGACAGTTAACAGTCACTGTCATCAAGAGAAGAAAACAGTGTGGCATAGCAGAAAAATTGATGTAATTTTCAACTATGTTAACTGAAAGACAGTATCCAGGATGAGAGAGGTCACAGTCCTAATTGTCAGCCTACACTAATAATACTTATCTTTCTGAATTATATTTCAGACTGCTGGATGGACAAGGTGATTTTTGAAGTCCTTTCTGACTCAGAGGTTCAGTAACTCTAAGCCTATGTAAAACCAAAATAGTAGGTCTATTTCAATTACCAAATTAGTAAAGCTGGCAATTTAGCAACAAATAGATGAAAATAATTTGTGACTATACTATGCCTATATTATGCACAAATGCAGCTTAAGGCTTCCATTTGGTCATGATGCTTAGCTGTTTAATATCTGATTAAAAGAACATATTGGATTCACTAGCTTCCTTTGCTTCTCAGAATGTTCTAGTATTAATACTCTTCCAAGAGAAACCAGGTATTCATATCACAGAACTAGTTATACTGCAAAGTTATTTAAAAAAATTCTAAGGGAACAAAATTTGTCTTCTTTGGGTTTGGAGTTGAGATGCTAATTTCCCATGACTTTCTCTGCACAGAATACAACTCTACTTTCTCTTGGCAAAGTCGGGCCTATTTCCCCCACAAAGGTAGGAAAAGTAAGTTATTGATAGAATCATTTCGCAAAAGGTAACAAGGGGAATGTTCTCTTTAGGGGTGAAAAATGGA
Source organism: Indri indri (assembly GCA_004363605.1). NCBI lineage: Eukaryota > Metazoa > Chordata > Mammalia > Primates > Indriidae > Indri > Indri indri. The sequence goes on from RJWJ010000250.1 coordinate 296,206, forward strand.
AAGGGAGAACTCCTGGAAGTAGTAAAAGAAGTATCATCATGGGCTTGGGTGAGTTCTTGGTGGGTCTCTGTAACACTAGCTAATGATTCAGATCCTCCCCAATTTCCTTCTGAGGCAATCCAGCTGTACATGTAAGTTGTCATTTGTTGATCTGGGCAAGATTTTATGATAGATGTGATGAACATATGAAATATTAGGAGTATACTAGGAACCACAGCTATTATGCCTTTCTGCGTTTTTAATACACACAGCACATTTAGACAGGATACACTACAATTATCTGGCTTCACCAGTCCTTTCCAAATCTGCTATTATATTACAGTATATAGGCTCTAATAGAAAGTCATCACCTTTGGTGATGCTTCTACTTGAAAACAGCCACCATCCCTGCATCCGGATTTATTACCAGGGAGTTGTCAATGGAGCCTGAAATGTTTTTTGTTTGTTTTCTTCATCCTGTAAACTAGACACCAGAAATTTCAGATCAAATATTAAATATAATACAAGGAAGGTCCCTTCAACCTATTAGTGAAGCTAATTACTAAAGGAAAATTGGAGGTCATTCATTAGCCTGCTAAGCAAATTAAGCTTTGTTAACAGTGATTTATAATGCCAATCCTTGGGTAACTGGGCTGGTCTTTTCAAGTATATGTGTACACGACCTGACAGTTTATTAACTGTGCTGTATCTAAACAACTTGTCACCAGGGTGCTTTTGTTAAAATGACATTGTATTTTAAATGGATAAACATTTTTACACAAGCAAAATGCATTTTAAATGTTTGGCTTCTGAAGTCAAGTACTGGGAGATAAGTGAAGTGTCTCAAACTATCTAAGCCTCCAATAACTCTTGTTTACTGCTAGAGCTGACTATAGGAAAATGTGACACTTGGAGTTAAAATAGCACTTTTCCTCTTTAACAAGCCCCAGTTGTGTTTTTTAACCTCTTTTCAAATTATACTCTTGGTGTTTCATCAAGCTATAAGTTTCTTATGCAATGGATTAGGAGGCGCCTAATTTACAATCTTAGGAAAAATATATTTTTTAAAGTAGTTAAGCAAAGGAATGAGTCCTGTGATCTGAAAGATTCTGATTGATAGTCAATAAAACTCTAGGCCAGTTAAATCCATCAAAATAAAGGCTTTGTGGGTAGTCAGAGTCAATCTCCAGGTTTGACATTGCCCATGGGCTCATTTTACATACCTCATATCAAGTAAAGCAACATTTCTGTAATTTGGAAATCTCCAACAAGGATAAGACAATCTTCCTTAAAGCCAGTGTCAGAAAAAACATGAAAATGAAAATAAAATTATTTTCAGGATTCCATGGCAGTTGCCTGTCTACTCCCTCTGGGATTGTCAATACACTGTACTATAAAGCCTATAGTGCATCATCTCTATGACCCAGAGGATAGACTAGCTATAGAACAGGATAAGCCAACCGCTTCAATATCTCTATGTACTAACCCCAACTGAATGCCGCAAACTTAAAACATTATTAATAATTGCATTATTAATAATTATTTTTAAAATACATTAATTTCAAAGAAAGGCAGACTTGGCCACTCAACTGTAATTTAGACTTCTTTCATTGGTATGGTAGCTAGGATCACGGATTCTGAAATATTAGAACTGAAGGCCCTTTAGCAATTCTTTTGTCCAGTGGCTCATTACATCTTTTTTCACTAAAATGGTTTTTTTTCCTCCAAATCTGAGGGGCTAGAGATGGCAGAGGGGAGGACAGAGAGGCCAGGCTGAGGGCTATTTCCCCACATCAACCATAAGCACCTAAGTTTTCATCTCTTCTTCACTAGAGTTTGTAACAGCAACAACAAAGATTTCTGTAGACAACAAATGTTCAAAAATACCCTCTTCCTTCACCTATATGTTGAGATAAAAAATATTAAGATTATTGGTTCCAACTGGAAATACCAAATAACCCTTTCTGGTTTGCTTATCTTTCATCGAATTTCTCAGTTTCTTGTACTGAATGAGAACGTCGAAGCTGAAGATGGTATGGAGGCAGAAGACAGTACCTACAGGGTGGGCTAGAAAAGTCATCCCACTGCAGAGACTCTATGAATGATTAAAATGCTCACCAGAATTTAATTTACAATGTTCATTTAATCAGGGTATGTCTGTTCCTGGCTCACTGATCCTATACCCAAAATGAGAATGTTAACAGATCAAAAACATGACAAAAAGAGTAAGAATTGGAAATGGAAAATACAATGATTTTTTAGCATAAGGTCCTTGAAATTAGAGAATTTATCTGTGCCATGTGAAGGAGTCTATCACAATGCAGACACTTATCAATAAATAAATAATGGCCAATAATTCATTTACCTAGAGTTAGTTACTAATAAATACAAATATTAGAGTCTTATTTGAGGGGAAGTATTAAAAATTCTTAGTGTTATTTACCTTAAATATAAGTACTTTTAACAGGTGATAAATGAACACCTGAATTACAAAATCCTCTCATAGCATCACCAATAAGTAATGGCCCGTAGGGAAGAAGAAGAGTATTTCTTCTGCTTTGAATGGGGTATAATCCAGGCCAGGCTGATGTATCTGCACTTCTGAAACTAAAACCCATAGAAATCTTATAAATAATGTTAGGTTCTCTGGAGAGCTGAAACCCTCTTATTTAAATTCACTGTGTCAACTGTACCTCAAGGTAACCAAATACCTGTGACATAGATGTTTCTCTTTATAGAAGGATGGAATTTTGCAGCTCCCAAATGAACCCAGGGTCTAATCAATCAGTAAAAATAAAGACCTAAATATCATGTGACTCCTAATTGAAGCACACAACATTGTCTATGAGGCATTCTTGCCAAAAAACAAACCCGAATCCAATCCAATCCAATCCGGCCACTGCTAGAAGTAAGAATCAGCTTACAGGATCCCTATTTAAACAAACAAGCTATTATATATACTCATAATACAATCAGAAAATCTTGAAAGAGAAATCTCATAAAGATACACAAGTTAAAGTGGTAGAAGGGCATCAGAGACTGGGATTATTAAATTAAAAAACTCATTTTCCAACCTCATTATGAAATTATACAAATTTTTATTGACATTTGGCAACTAACTTTTCATCTCCTCCGACAGTATCAGTTTTCTTACAAACTGATCAAAATTATTAATTTGAATATTTAAATAACAGCATTCACTCTCCATGAATATACACATACATAACGTATCAGAAAAATTTAAAGGCATCAGAAAGAAAGGGAAGAAGTTCAGTTTAGTGTAAATTCCTTGAGAGAGGAGGAAGGTCATGGCTTTTTACTTCTATAACCCATCACCTACAAAGTGCCTGACACAGAAGGTGCCTAATATTGATTAAAAGACAAAAAGTCAGAAGGGTCTGTTTAAAGAAAAGCCCAGTTTTTTAAAACAACTCTCTTTAAAAAAAAAAAAATCTTTTTAAAGACACTCATTCCTCTCTCACTTTGTTAGATACCTAATAACAAGAAGCAACCGTGATTAAACAAAATACCACAAATCAGTTTTGGAAGTTATACAAATTATAGCAAAAGAAAACAGAAGATATTTCAAGGGTTTATGGTTAAAAACTCAGAAAGGGGAAAAGAATATTCCCTTTATGATCTTTATAGTTCTGGAGGGAAAGCCATAGGTCACAATTTTGCACCTACTGTCCGTTACCAGCACTATCAACACAACTTAAGTAACTCAACTGCACAAGAAAACAAATTACACAAATCCTATTTTAAGTTGTGTACCACTACACAATTCCCCTTTATTACATAATGTGTTAGTTTTAATCACTAGGTATAAGTGGTCTGGTTTCCTTGATAATTTAAAGTGTCAGTTACTATATGCAATCCAGTTGAGGAGGATGAAAATTATTAGTTGAGAACCCTTAAGAGAAATCACTAGAGTTTACAAAAAGCAGGATCCAAGCTATTTGAGGCTGTGGTCCTAAAACACTTAGATTCAAACCTCGAAGAAGGCTGAAAATTATCCAGAGAAGGCAGCAGGACACATCACCTAGATAAAGCAAGGCTTTACTTCCCTTAGACTGGGATCAAGTTCAGCCTGGCTGGTAAGTCACCCCAATGGTAGCTCCCAATTCCATATGGAGTCAAGTGCTTGTAAAGAATGAGTTCAGATCCTTCCTGTAATGACACATCAGACCACGGGCCAGCATGAGATGTTTTCACTGGTCTTTTCATTCTACTTCCTTCAGTTATTTCATTCATGTATGCTAGGGCATCCACTTTTCCTTCTGGTGTCAGAGAGGAACAAACGTGATACAAGCTCATAAAACTGGAATATATTAAACAGGTCTTCTTTAACCTCCTAACCCAATCCTAAGAACCGTTAAGCAGTCTTTAAAAGCCTCAAGTGCTACAAATTCCTCTGAGGGAGAAAATAGACAAGTAACTTTAACAGAAAAATGAAAGGGAACAACTATAATATGTGAACAACCTACAGAATAGTTCATTCCAACATCATCACATTCATATAGGATCACAGAGGATGAATACCATATTTGTTTTATGTTCACAGAGTGAACTGGTATATAGCTTAACAAAAACAAAATCCTAGGCTCCTGAGAAAGTGACAAGAATATAGTAAGAATAACATATTCTATTTTACAAGTACAAATAACGAAATCTAATTTTGTATCATTAATTTTTATTAGTACAACATTGCATAGCCACTTAATGAGACCAAGCATATTCCATTACACACTATAATGTGAACAATAGAAGGAAAAAGTTATTATTTGATATTATAGAGTACTGTTCTATGTGCATTAAATATCTTACCTCACTTAAAATTCACAACTGTAATAGGTACTGATGAGGAAAGAGACTCAGAGATAGCAAATAACTTGCCCAAGTTCACACAACTAGTCTTAAAGATGATTCTGCTTCTGAGTTCTTAATTATACACTATGCATAATGAAACTTCAAATGCATGTTTAAGAAGAGAATATAGCCTAAAACATTTAAATTGAAAAAAAATGTGTTCACTGTATTGATGTCAAAAAAAAAAAAGAAAGAAAATCCTACATACACTCCAACAAGTTTTACTTCTCTTGCCAAAAAAAAAAAGCAAATCAATTCCAACTAGTCTATACTTTCATTTATATTTAGAATATGAGCTGGGCATGAGTATGTAATGAATATATATATGTGTCTTTCTGTGTGTATAACACCCACATCATTCAAAACCTCCCAAAAATGTGGAGAGTTTGTTCCAATCCTTCTTTATTTTGTCTACTTTAAGAATTCTTTGCAATATGCTTATGTAAATACTGATTTTAGTTGCTGTTCTCATTTTTCAAATCTTCTGCTTTTAAATGGACTGGAAAAGTGACAGACTTAGGCAGATATCTTTGGAACACAAAACCAAGGAGATATAAACAAATACAACCAGATCAAAAACAAAGGCTTCTTCTTTACACCCTTTAACATATCACTACCGATGAATTAAAAGACATGAAAGAAAGTAAATATACTGGCTGTGGCTAAGCATGTACATTTGTGTGTGTGTGTGTGTGTGTGTGTGTGTATGCACATATACATGCACGTGGACATGCATATACTTGGGTTGTGTCTATTTTATTGGCACACAAAATGAACAGCATTTTACCTTAGTTCACTAAAAGCTTTAGGAGTATAAAATCTAAATTAAGGAAGATTCTGAAGTTAGAGTAATGTTGGGGCAAGGGAAAGTGTTCAGGAAAACAGTTCCAGGTTGTTAAACCTAACAGGTGAATGCCTTCAGTTTTCTTATACCAGAATTCACATTATAGTTCAATTGCATTAATAGGTCGTTGACTCTGTAGGTGATTTGCCTCTGTCCACATTCCAAAGAGAAGCTGAAGAGGATTAAGGATAAAGTCAAAAAGTCACCCTTCCACTTACCTGACACTTAGCCTTCTTTACAGACATAAGTAAAATCTGTTATGACATCACAGATCACAATGCACAGTGCAAACAATATGTTGGCAAAGAACCAATATAAGTTGTGAACATATCATTTCCACTTAGAAGTGTGAAACTCACCAATGTTGAAGTTAGTACCTGAAATTAAGTATTACATGTGATACTGTTGGAATGAAAGTTGAAATAGAAGATACTTTTGATGAGGAGTTGGCAACAATATCAATGGATTTTGTACTTTGATAACACAACAATCACATTATTGGAAACACATTCTAAGTAGGAAATTTTTGTCATAGTTGAGAGTTGAACATACATCTGGTACATATCTTCTCCATGTAAGCTAATAATATGACAGATTTTTATATAAACAAAGTCAGTCTACGAGGAATTTTACCAAAATAAGGAAAAACTTTTGTGCTCATCCAGTGTTGTGTAAAAGTATTTTAGATGCATAATTAAAGACTTTTTACTTGTAAGAATGTATTACTAGAGAATAAAAAAAATTCTTGGAACTAGAGAGGAAAAAAAGTGACAAAAACAATGAAAATCTCAGTGTTTCTAGAAATGACTTTCTACTTTCAGAGTGATCATACTGACAATAAAAAAATGCTAAAATGTTAAGTCTAGAAGTGATCAAAGGCAAAGGTAGTGGCTTCAGCTTTGTTTTTGCTGAAGAAAGCAAAGAGGGAGAATTTAGCTTTTGGATAGGGAGTAGACATTGGTAGTCTCCAGATTTTACTTCCAGCATTTCAACCCACATCCAGCCTGGTGTGAAAAGATGGCAGATGGGAATACGTCTGTTATTTCGACTGCTAAAGCAGGATATTGAATGTATTCTGCTTGTTTCTATCAGCATGAATATTCAGCCACAATAAGTAGAAGCAAGGATAAGTGTGCTAATTGTACTAAGCAGGTAACAAATAACCTTTATTCTTTTTCTCCTAATACTATAGATTTAAGACAAAAAAAAATCAACATCTAGAAAATGCCACTTCTGCCAAGCTTGGAAATGAAATGATGCTGGTTTTCATACATTTAATATCAATGTATGGAGAGAAACATGAGGGCAGGTGAAAACCAGAGTAATTAGCATATTGAGGGGAAAAAGTTTAGAAGCAATTAAACAATCAGTAATTATTTTCTACTTTATTGTCATGACTTCATTATTTTCTCAGAAAATGCTAAAGAGGCAAGCATTACAGTATCAGTATTCATCACTCAAAACACAAATCAGGTTCCTTTAAATATCATGATAAACTTCTACATTGGCATGTTATCCTATTGTGTAAATAATGCTTATATGTAATTCTTTTTCATTTTTATCTGAAAAGGATTATTAAATCCAAAAAGGGTAATTTGCTATGAATACAATGCAGTGACGATCTGTCTGTAAATGAATTTGAAATTCATGATTATCACAATATTACGATAATCCCCAAAGTGTGTCACCCCCAGCCCTACCTCTCCCAAAGAACAGAGAATAAGGTCCAGAAATAAAATAATACACTGATATTTGCTAAAATGAAGAGTTCAATTGTTGTTAAAAGAAAACCTAAAGGCCACCTACCCAGACTGTGAGGGAAAACATCCATTTAAAGACTATCTCTCATTCGAAAAAAAAAAAAAGACAATTCATTGTATATGCAGGGAAGTTCTTCAAGAAATCTTGAAAGTTAATAAATATCAATGCATACTCTGAATTCCATCCTCCACCATGATACTTTTCACTAGAAAAGCAATATGTAGAGAAGGTGGCAGAAACCAATCAGGTTTCCCTATTTCCTTACACTGCCAGGTAAGGAGCAAACGTCATGGGTGCTGGGAAACAGGTAAACATCTCCGACTGGCCTATGATACCTAGGGCCCTGCAGTTTACAACTTTTAAAAATAAAACAATTCTTAATAAAGGATGGAAATCAGTCTGCTCTTTAGGACTGAGAGGGAATTTCTTAGATTTTTTCCACACCCAATGAGCATTCATTATAGAAGTAAATCAATGCCAGTGCAAGGCACATATGTGGAAATTGAGAGACTTACGAAGTAGCCTGTTCCCAAGCTGGAAGGAGCTGAACTCTGCAATAAAGCATAAAGACAAAGTGGAAAATCAGCAATGGTTTTTAACACGTTCCAATCCACACAGCTCATTACCAGCCCTTTGCAGGCTTTTCATCACTACATCACATCACCAATGTATGCTGCCCCTTGTCATCTGCTACTGATACAAACATCGTGTTGCTTAATTTTCCCCTTTACATCTCTCAACAACTCAGAGATGCTAACGTGCTATTTACTGAATTCCAAGCTTTTGCGGTGGACGTAATTGCCAATTTATTTGACAGGCAGCTGGGTAATGAATTAATGATGGCATTTCGCCCCGCACTGAGACTAAACAGACATGCATCAGCTTGCCTCCCTGACTTGCTGACATTCAATGCCCTGGTCTCAAGCTACTCAGTTTTGTGGCCACAAAGGGGCAGGCAAGAGGAAAAAGCCCAGACTAACTTGAAAATAAAAAGCCCAGTGGATTTGGATGACTTTTCCAGTGTATGACCTACTTGCCAGTTTATTCCCCAAAGGCACCAGTTAATACACACACAGAGTTTTTCAAAAATGAGACATTTTGTAAATGTAATTAGTAGACTAAAATGCAAAGAATATGTGAGCAAAGGGAAGCAATGAAAAGCACCATTTTTCTGAAGGGTTTAGTCACAAGAGTTATTAATTTAGGCTGCCATAGTTCTGACACACGGGGAACTTAAAAACAATATTTCTGAAAGGAATGTAGGGCATCACTTATTTGGGAGAAGAAGCCAAAAAGAGAACATGTGTTTTATACTTGTCTGAGATTCTTTTTTTTTGTTTCCTTTTTCCCCTAAAACCTCTCCTTATAAATTCTTTAATTTTTAGCATCCTCTTTGTGATTAAGAGAGGACCAAAATAAGCTTGAAATGAAGATAAAGCTAATGCTGAGTCAGTCTGTAAGTCTCAGCTCAGCATCCTTGCAGCAGCCAAGCCTTTTCCCTGATGAGTTTGGGTTGGTTGTTACGCCTTCCCTGGAGCACACTGACCACTGCCCTGATGCAAATAGTTACTCTATTCACTTCTAGCTCTTCCGTCTACATGTCCTGCTCCATACTCTGGAAACTACAGGTTGTATGGATAATCTGGTTTATGCATCATTGAGTCCTCGGAGCTTAGCACAATGCCTTGCGCACGGGGTGCATTTAATAAGTATCTGTTGAATTAATGTATAAATAAATGAGTAAATGAATTATATAGGGGGAAAAGGCTCAGGATAATTTGACATTTCCAAATATACAGTAGATGTGATTCTTCTTGACTCTAAACTCTTTGAGAAGGAAATATGGTGCTGTAACTGTTATATAGCTATAGCTACATCAAACAAGTTCCCCAAGGAGAACTTCTTCATCTTAGTGTTTCAGACAAGCTCAGAGGTCTAAGGCACCATAGATGTGTGAACACACTGGACTCAGTTTTTAAAAATCCTGCTGCACTCTCAATCCCATAAATGGTACAGAGGGAGATCCACAGTAGTTATGGAGATAGCTTCTCATACCAGTGATTGGCCATCTGATAGCATCGCAGCCCTCCATGGAGCAGAAGGCAAAAGCCATGTTAGTCTCTACCAGCCTGAACTCACGCCCCTGGGAAGTAAACTCATTTTAGGATGAATTACTCAGAGAGACCATGGGATTTGTTTATTTCATTCCCCTCCCCCTTTCTACAAACGTATTTTATCCCAGAAGGAGAGGTACACTTCCAAACCTACTTCCTCACCCCCCACATACATATCATTTTATTGTATACCAAACGAAATTACATCCTTCAGGTCTCAGAAAGCTCTGTTATGCTCATTTTGCATATATATTGTACATTACTCAGGGAGCTGGGTGGAGAAGAGGGCTTTGTTGTGCATATTTGTTCTGGCTATTGTTTATGCAGGTCTGACTGAATAAGGGAACAGTGGGTATCATTTCAATTTCTGATGTCAACATCAAATTACTTATTTAATTTCATGCCTGGTGAAGCATTGTATAGCTACACGCAGAATCATCTCACTTCATTTGTTATGCTGTGTTTTTGTGGCGACTGGCTTGCCTTCCAACTGACAGCTTTAATTACGACATGAATTTGATTGCACTGTCGAGGAATTAACATAATGCAACAAAGCATTTAAGAACCCTGCCTTATAACCACCACCCCCCCTCCAAACACACACACGAGCACACACAAACACAGACACACAAGGGAACACAGACACTGGATCCTCATATACGTTAAAGATCTACTGGAATTTGTTTCAGCATTTGCTAGAAAGCAGACAGAATCTCAGGTCAGAGGCTATTCACATTTGCCAACCCGCAGTATTCACCATTTTTTTTTCTTTTCCCAAGAGAAAAAGATGTGTAGCATTAAGTTATAATTTCTAGACCTGGCAAAAAACTGTACAGAAAAATCCTCTTCTAACTTACTTTGCCAATGTCCATGGCATTGACATTTGCTTCCCTCTTACTCCCTCTCTACCACATTTTTCTTGACTACTTGCCAGCTCCCTTCAATCAAAGCTGGAGAATTTGAACAGAAGAGGTTCAAATATATAAAGAGGTTTCTCCTTGTCTGGTCCTATAAGCCAAGATTTTGACTATGGCCTTGTATTCAGTGGGACATAACCTCTGGTTACCAACAGGACACCCACCATCATAGAGGTAACAGATGTTACTAGCAGCAATCAGAATTTGCTGCTCCTGAAAAGTATCCCTGAGATATTGCTACCCATAAGGCCCAGGAAAGAGTCTCTGTCATGTGTGTCTAATCTAAGTCTGTATTTAAATATAGATGCAAATATCTGATAACTTGAATAATTTTCCAAGTCAGAAATTACATGAACACCTTCAAACCAGATTATGCTAAGAAAATAGAACAAATGATTAGAAACAGCTTTTATATTGTTTAAGTAAGTTATTCATTCATAGGTGTGTATTTAAGGATTGCTTTCTCATTTTATAAAAGACAAGTCACCAAGAGGTAAAGGCCTAGGAAAGTAGACAGGTGACGATGCCCTAAAATGTTGAACAACTTAACGGAACTCTTCTTCAGTGATCAAGTTGATCTTAACTTTGTGTATTTCCTCAATTTCTAATGAGAAGAAGCGCTCAGTTTTTCTTGCTTGGAGACCTCAGTTAAACTCTGTCCAAACTACATAGAGCTAGAAACAGCTGTGAGTCAAACTGGGACTTGAAAAATTCAGATTTTTTTAAAAGGAAGAATAAAAAGTTCCCTTCGTGTCAAAATAGGCAAATACTTCCACGGAATAATGAAAAGGGCTTAATTCTTTTTTCTTCAAGTGGTAGAGTTGCTAATTCATTCATATTTTCAATGCATTAGGTAGAAATGAGAGGTATTAAGAGGTTGAGAAAATAGGGTAGGAGAACATTTTTAGTGGTTTGCATGAGAAGACAGGAATATGAGGAAATGCCGGCCAGCTGGCTATCTGAGAGCAATTTCTGGGCTCATTATAAGCCATCTCCTACTTAACATAGTCTTTTCATTCTGCAGGTCCCCCCCGGCCCCTGCCAGATTTGACCACTGCTCCAGCAATCTCTGCAAATTACCCACCTCGATGTCATTATGTTGTAAAGAAGAGCTTTCTTAGAAACACACTCTGCTTCAATCTCTATGCAACCATGGGCTACAGGAACAGTAATGGGATGCATGGTTGAAAGACATTTTCCAGGAGGGAGAATGTTGCTGCTGACATTCAAGTCTACAAGTACATATTCATTAAACACTCATTCTCCTCTTTCTCACTGCCCCCCACCTACCTTTCTTGCCATCTCTGTCACTAAGCTATCATTGAAGCTACTCATTAAACACATGAAGCTAACATTTCTGTTTTAACAGCTTACCTACAAGGGATTTCAAAATTGATTATCCATCTAAAATAGATATGCTCCATTCATTACAGATCTACACAGGGAGGCCATGGCTACATTACAGCTTTCTGAATACGAATGTATACTTTGACCCTTGGTGAGGATGTGTGTTCTGACCTCAGGGATAATTTAAATTAAGTACGTTAAAATTTTTCCAAATCACCAATTGTGGATGACATTCTTGCCTACCCACCTACATGTTATGATTTTCTCTCTTGGGAGTAAAAGGGAAGGGGGAATCACATGAAGAAATGAGGTTCTTGCAAAGGTAACAAAACAAGCTCATCCACAGATTTCCTTGTAGTGTTTTAAAAACAGTAACAATGAAAAAAATCTGCAATCTTAAACCAAAAACACATACCTTGGAGATAAGATTAGTTACAGCTGACAAAGAGACACAAAATATATTTGAATGGGGAAACAAATTTGTAGTTAACGGAAAAAGATCAAGAAAAATGGAGCAACAACTTGATAAAAACATCAAGTGTGGAAATGCTCAGTCACTTCCAACATCAGCCAACCCTCTGTTATGCTCAGGTTGTCACCAGCACTAATCTATATCCAACGGCCTCCTGGCTTCTCCTGATTTTACTCTTGCTCTCACCTTCATCTGAGGTTCTTCATGTAAAAGGCAAACTAAATATTTTAAAGTAAAAATTATGCCTGGGCCTGGTGGCTAACGCCACCAGGAGGCCAAGGTGGGTGGATCGTTTGAGCTCAGGAGTTTGAGACCAGCCTGAACAAGAGCGAGACCCCGTTTCTACTAAAAATACAAAGAAATTAGCTGGACAACTAAAAATACATAGAAAAAAAAATTAGTCGGGCATGGTGGCACACGCTTGTAGTCCCAGCTACTCAGGAGGCTGAGGCAGAAGGATTGCTTGAGCCCAGGAGTTTGAAGTTGCTGTGAGCTAGGCTGATGCCATGGCACTCTAGCCCGGGCAATGGAGTGAGACTCTGTCTCAAAAATAAAATAAAGTAAAAATTATAACTCCAATTCTTTTAACACCTTCCAGTGGCTTTTTAATAATAATCTATAGTGGGTTGAACAATGTCCTCCCGATATTCACGTTCACCTGGAACCTCAGAATGTGACTGC